>JANJGK010002370.1:5000-131444 GCA_039081455.1 Macrobrachium rosenbergii
GCACGCAGTTCTGCTCTTACACACACACACATTCGTGTCTTGGTCCCCTCAGGGATAAATGTACTTCCTATATATATATATATATATATATATATATATATATATATATATATATATATATATATATATATATATATATATATATATTTATATTTATATATAGTACATGTGCACAGCCGGACATTCATTTCCTCCATCACTCCGCGAAACGAGAACATTCCTAAGAGGTGCTTCGGAGATATTGTATTGTTTTCACCTTCTTTCTAATTCAGGCTGTATTTATTGCATAGGTTCATGCTTTTATGAACCACACCTGTAGATGTGAAGGTATATATATATTGCTGTCGTCAATTGCATAAGATATGAATTATGTGAAAGATGATCACAAGTGGAATGCGCTGACCGTGCAGTATTGTTGTCACTGAGGAGGAGAGAGAGAGAGAGAGAGAGAGAGAGAGAGAGAGAGAGAAAGGGGAAGTTGTTTCAGTGGGGCCTGTTCTGTTCTGAAGGAGTCATCCGGTGCCTCCAAGTTTCCAACCAATTCTTTTTGTTTTTGTTTTTCATTTTCGAGGCTCACTTTCTTCGTGACTCTTCTGCTGAAGAAGAAGAAGAGTGCAGTGAAGCAAAATCTCCCTGAAACTCTGGACTGTTGTCTCACCTCGACAATCAGCGTAGAGTTCTCCTGTTATTGTTATTGTGGCCATTCTTCCTTTTATTGACTCTCTTTCTGACGAACCTTCTCCCTCTCCCGTCATTCTGGAGACAATACTTCGGAAGCGGCAGCACGAGAGGAACACAGTGACGGAAGGAAAGTTCCCAAGCGCCTCCCCCATCCCAAAACCCTCACCCCCCAGGAAGCATTTCCGTCCAAGAAACTACTAAATATAATGATAAGGGCTTCGTCAGTGGGCCTCCCCACACGGGGGCAACTCCGCCCCCAGCTGTGTTGCAGCAACATAACATGAGCGAGTTAGGTAAACAAAGCCACGTGACTTTCCTCTCTCTCTCTCTCTCTCTCTCTCTCTCTCTCTCTCTCTCTCTCTCTCTCTCTCTCTCTCTCTCTCTTCAATTTCACTTCATTACAAGTTTTTCCTGTTCACTTATTGCTTTCGCTTAATTTTTCACTTCATTTCATTCCTCCCACTTCATTTTATTACTTCCAGTTCATTTTATTCTTCCCACTTCATTTCGTTCCTTCCACTTCATTTCATTCCTCCCACTTCATTTTATTGCTTCCAATTCATTATATTCTTCCCACTTCATTTCATTCCTCCCACTTCATTTTATTACTTCCAGTTCATTTTATTCTTCCCACTTCATTTCGTTCCTTCCACTTCATTTCATTCCTCCCACTTCATTTTATTGCTTCCAATTCATTATATTCTTCCCACTTCGTTTCATTCCTCCCACTTCATTTTATTACTTCCAATTCATTTTATTCTTCCCACTTCATTTCAATCCTCCCACTTCATTTCATTCCTCCCAATTCATTTCATTCCTCCCACTTCATTTTATTCTTCCCACTTCATTTTATTACTCCCACTTCATTTCATTCCTCCCACTTCATTTTATTACTCCCACTTCATTTTATTCTTCCCACTTCATTTCGTTCCTTCCACTTCATTTCATTCCTCCCACTTCATTTTATTGCTTCCAATTCATTATATTCTTCCCACTTCGTTTCATTCCTCCCACTTCATTTTATTACTTCCAGTTCATTTTATTCTTCCCACTTCATTTCGTTCCTTCCACTTCATTTCATTCCTCCCACTTCATTTTATTGCTTCCAATTCATTATATTCTTCCCACTTCATTTCATTCCTCCCACTTCATTTTATTACTTCCAATTCATTTTATTCTTCCCACTTCATTTCAATCCTCCCACTTCATTTCATTCCTCCCAATTCATTTCATTCCTCCCACTTCATTTTATTCTTCCCACTTCATTTTATTACTCCCACTTCATTTCATTCCTCCCACTTCATTTTATTACTCCCACTTCATTTTATTCTTCCCACTTCATTTTATTCTTCCCACTTCATTTCATTCCTCCTACTTCATTTCATTCCTTCCACTTCATTTCATTCCTCCCACTTCATTTTATTACTTGCAGTTCATTTTATTCTTCCCCCTTCATTTCATCCCTCCCTCGTTATTTTCTCCACTTCCACTTCACTAGGAATCAGTTCTGCCTCAGCTGTGGTCCTCCTCATCCTTCTTCTTCTTCTTCTTCTTCTTCTTCTTCTTCTTCAGAAATTCGTGTGCTGTCTCAGGTGCCAAAACCTTTAGAGCAGAAGCCTTTAGTGTGATTTGCTTCGCAATAAAAAGAATTTTATTTGTTATAAGATCAGCATTCAGTTTTCTTATGTAAGCAGCCTTTAAAAATAGAATATAAAATATTGTATGGATTTTATATTCTACTCTTTGAGAATTCCCACCAGACGACAGACCAGAAAGATATTTTCAAGGAGAACGCGATTAAAATAAAAATATGGCAGTGAGATGAAATTTCGAAAATCTATTCAATACATAAATTCTTCATGTAAATACAGGAACGTTGGTTTGTTTTAAATCTAACGTGGATTAGATTGAGAGGTTTCGTCTTCTTCAAGTTATTATATATCAAAAGTCTTTAAGTTACGTGAAATGTCGAGTATCTGTTAGTTCTTTTTATAAATACGTTTTATAAATAATTCCAATAATTTTCACCAGTTACTCTTAATAGCTAATGAGCCTTAGATAATTTCATGATATATATATATATATATATATCTTATATTAAACAGATAGATATCTTATAAATAAAACTTTAAGATACTTCCAGTGACTTTAAAATTTATTATTTGAAGCAAATCTTTCAAATGGCGCAGTCCTGGTGCATGTATATGACTATAGGTGTGATTTAATACATATTTAATGTGCATTCAATCCCAAATTGAATACTTTTTCAAGACGACGAATTCATTGCTGTTTTAGTCTAGTTTCCCATTCAGTGACGACTTCGAAGCATTTTACAAGAAGAGTTAACAAAGTCTCAAAAAACTATTTTAATTTTAAGGTAAAATCTCAGTTTTTAAGGAACAAACTTTATCAATACTTAATGTTATATGTTTAGTGATTGAATTTTTAAATATGTTTTACTGAAATTAGAATTCTCTGTCAAGTTTCAAAGAGTTCCTGCCTGCTTGCTTCACCAAGCAGTAAGGGGAAAATGCCTTTTCAATTGTATGGTTTTTATCAAACTCTTCCATTATTGATGGGTTTTGATATTATTAAATATAAAATAAGCAAATTTTATTTATGCATAATTTAAAATCTTGAAAATGCCGACCATAAAGTTAATTACGAAGAATGTTAATCTCAGAAATGTGATAAATATGATATTGAACGTAAATATTAAATATAACATTAAATGCATTCAAAACTTTTATGAAAATGATTCAGTTACGAGCCTTAATGGAATTACGAAGAGCACGATCGTTAAATTTAAAGTCGTGGATATGACGCAGAATATGAATTTTTAATGTGACAATAAATGATTATAGCCTTTTAATGAAAATTGTTTATTTATATTCCACAAATTATTTCACGATTTCAGATATATATTTAATATTTAAGGTTCTTATTTTAGGCTCGTTGTCGCTCATCCAGAACCTCAAAAGTAACCAGTGAAGGTGTTTCTGGAATGTGGCCGAGACACTACCCATTTTTGTTCATTATCCTTCTTTCAATCTGCTTTCCTCGACCGAAATAGCGTTTCCGAATCGTGTCTGTAACGACCTTTCATTTATATCAGCTTTAATCAACGAATTTATATATTTTCGTAAGTTATTCAGGGGACTTTGCCACCATACCCACGGGAGTAACAAATGGTGATTTCGTCGCTTTTGTCGCTGCGTCGTTTTCCGTCTACCGATCGGAAGTGTCGCTCATTACGCCGCATTTCATTAACACTTGAAGTGTCATGTAAACGTAACTTGTGTGAAGAAGTGCCGTAAACACTTGTAAAATGTCAGGCCAGTTACACCATCACCCTTAGGGTATTCCTGAAGAGGCATCTAAGGAAGGGTATTTGAGGGTGACCTGACCCATTCATGACCCTCGGGTGGGCACTGTGGCTGTAGCCTTGCCATAAATATCAATCTGGGTAGTTTGCAAGTCCCCCATTTTTAGTTTTGCTTGTGGGGGTCCAGTGCCCCCCTCCCCCATCAGGTCAGGGCATGGTACCCTAAGTCAGGATAGGAAGGTAAGGTCTGGTCAGGTCAGAACAGGGAAGGTTGGGTTTGCTGTAGTTGGCAGAACCTGCGGCCGTCTTTCACAAGTGGCCCTTGGGCTAAACAATATAGGAAAGGGAGTATGGAATTATTATTATTATTATTATTATTATTATTATTATTATTATTATTTAGAGGATAAAGAACCTATTCATATGGAACAAGACCACCACAGGGTCCATTGACTTGAAATTCACGCTTCCAAAGAATGCAGTACTGGTAAGATGATTGAAAAGTTAACAACCAAGGCGATGAGAAATTTGCCGGCTTTCGTTTGTGGTTTTACATTCATCCCATAGGGGCTGGTACTAAACACGGCAGGAGCTGTGTGGGTTGCTGTGTTTAGTACCAGCCCCTTGGGGATGAATTTAAAGTAGGCGACAAAGATGACAAATTTCTCGTATCTACAGTATATTGCTTAGCCTAAAAATTACCGTAATAAATGATGTCGTAGTGTGGTTGTATCCTCTATATTTACCAAGGTTATTTTTAGTTAGCCCATGAATCGATGCTTTTCAAAAAAAAGGTTTTGGATTTTCCAACAAATTTTGCCTGGCTACACCACCTATGCCAGTAGGATTATAGCATAACAAAATACAAAATGAGAGTAGGGTGGTTTGACCCTATTCTCAGGTTCGGTCAGAGAAGAGGCATCATCATGGGTCAGATGTGAGGTTTTGGACAGTTAGTATTGCTTCCAGGAAATGACAGGTTACTGGTGTCATGAGTCAATAGATTGCTGTAGATTATTACCAAAAGAAGTTGTTGTTATCAGATGACTGAGCTAATCTTAACTCTTACAGGTGTGGCAAACCGTGGTCGCAACGCTGGGTGTACGCTGTTTGCCAGAGGCCAATTATAAACCCAATCTCTCCATGGGACATTCTTGCAACTGTAGTCCAGTTTTAGTATCAACCAGGTAGTGTATACAATCACATTCTACAGTCATATCTTCTTTTGCTAAGTGAGAATTACTTCTCGGGTATCACTGATGTTTGCCTCCATTGCGTAAGTTATGCACAGTATCCTGTTGTTTGCCATGCCATATTCAGCTTATACATGGTATCATTGTATAGGTAAATGGGCTCTGAACCGCCTCAAGAATGATATGAGTATTAGGAATGTATATGAAACGAATTAATGTATTCTGATTTATTAGTACCGTCAATGTACCCCATTTTACCAAGTAGTAATTTTCCACTATTGTGTAGATATTGTATCTGTCTTCTACTGGTGTCAGCGTCACTGAGACTGATGCTTCAGAGTTAGAAAGTTGTAATGCCTTAAAGTGCCAAGCTTCTTTCTTGGAGTTATTTTGACATTTCTTATTTTTTCTTTTGTTTTCATCTGTTTGTATTGTACTTTATATGACTTTATTCATGGGTTTGTTGTTATTTTGAAACAGATGGATGTTTTATGGTACTTCATTGCTTTGGGGTTTATTTTGTGTACCAGTTATTGGTGGCATGACAGCTCAAGGCAATCAGTTGACAGCTGACAGCTATATTTTGGTTTTATGTAAGTAACTTCCCCAGTAATAACTTAGCTAAGAGTTTCTACTTGAACAGCAGCTTAAATTTTGAAAGTTGCGATAGCGATTCTTTTGATTTGTGTAGGTGACAAGACCCCACCCACTTTCGGGGTAAGAT
Source organism: Macrobrachium rosenbergii (assembly GCA_039081455.1). Classification (NCBI taxonomy): domain Eukaryota; kingdom Metazoa; phylum Arthropoda; class Malacostraca; order Decapoda; family Palaemonidae; genus Macrobrachium; species Macrobrachium rosenbergii. Next base: position 10,924 of record JANJGK010002370.1, read on the forward strand.
AGAGGAACAACTAAGCGAATAGACCAGTTTGTTTCTGTCGCTTGTATCGTCCACTCACCGTTGTTTTTTTCTGGATTTGACTTTGTTACTGAGTGTGACTTTTAGTTAGTTGGTATGTCAGACACTAGCTCTTCTAGGTCCCCATATTGCAGCAAAGGCTGCAGTAGCCGCTTAACGAAAATTACCTATGACTCTCGTGCCTTGTGCACAAATTGTACCTTGATGGTTTCCCTTGGAATCTAGAGTGATGCTTAAGTGGTTATCAAGTGAATGCTTCGAACCTGTGCGCTCTTCCTCTCTGAGGGATTTAACTAAGAAGACTATTTTTCTAGTAGTACTGGCCACTGTGAAGAGAGTAAGTGAGATTCAAGCGATTGACAGAACATAGGTGCAGTCCGTTTTCGTCTTAAGTTTTTTGGCAAAGCCTTCTGGTACCACCTGCACTGAGCTGAGAAAATTAGAGGCAGTTTTCTAATTTGTGGTGCTTTGTCAAAAATCCCTCTAGACCCTTATCTAAGAATGCCATTTCCTTTTTGAGGGATCTTGTTGTTGAATCTCACTCCCAAGTGGAAGAAAATGACTGGAAAGTCATGAAAGTTAAAGCTCATGATGTAAGGGCAGTCGCTACACCAGTAGCTTTCAAGCACAGTCTTTCCTTATCCTCCATTCTTCAAGCAACGTACTGGAGAAGCAAGTCAGTGTTTGCAGTGCACTATCTACGGGATGTAGAAACTGTTTACAGAAACTGCAGTACCCTAGGACTGATGTCTGTGGCATGCACTCAGGACAAATAAATGCGTCTGTGCCTATACGGTCTACTTGTCTTGCATTCATGCAATATACAGCTCATATTTTGTCAGTTCTGAAGTGTTGAAGTGGACTGTGTCAACTATATTTAGGTCGTTCCATCTGACCAGAAAGTCACTTGTGTATGTGTATCCATGTCCCAAGATGGAGACACCATTACTTACCACATCACAGACATCACACTGGACTTTTTGTAAGCTCCAAGTATGTCATGAATGTTAACCGAGCTTTTTTCCAATTCTGTTGATTTTGAGGCCACTTGAGGCTTACATATTTTCTTTTTTTGTAAGGGTGAGTCTCCCAAACTTAGACCGTAGCTAAATTGCTAACTACAGGTAGAACTAAGGAGACCTAAGGTTTCATTGCATGTCAACAGTACACTTGAATTTTAACAGCTGGTTGCTGGTGCTTGAAAATGAAACTTCCAGACCAGTTGGCTTCTAATACAGTGTGATGTTTAGGTGTCATGCCCTACAGTTTTGTCTTCGCACACTAGATGTTTTGCTAGAACATCTCCTTCTGGTGTGATTTGAGTGACAAAAGTCTTGTAAACCTTTGTGACAAAATCTGGAGCTGTTCAAAAGGTGGAGACAACATTTTTCCAGAGGAACACAACGAGAGGCAAGAGTTGCTTGCAGTTGATTGACATGCGGGTGACATGGCACATCCAGTGGATGATTTACATGGATGACAGCTCTCATCATAATAGGAGCCCAGGAGGTAATTAATCAGTCATGTCAAGCTGATAAATTGCTGGATGGTTGAGTTGTAACTGGTGAACTCCAGGTATACAAAATGGAACACAGTAAAATCTCAGGCTGGCTGGAATTCCAGTACCTTTGGCCAAACTTACTGCTGCCTGATGAAGAGGTATGTTTGAGTAAGGTAGACAAGATTATATGATGTAACCTTCACTAAGCTGTGAAATCAGGATTTACAAAGCAACGTTTGTAACTATGAAATGTGAAAATGGTTGGAATAATTTAAATAGGTTCTCAATTCTTTTTACAGTATTATAAATTTCCATGGGGCCAGCACCATGTAGGATGGGGTTTCAGAAAATAGTTGTGTGATTTTGTATTTATATAAACCTGCATTGTTTTATATCTGTTTGTACTACTTTATAGTAGACTGTGTCTGGAAGTTTATGTAAGTGCAGTGTGCCTTCATGAATCTTCACTTCTATTTCAGGTTGGTCTACTTAAGTGACACAAACTTGCCACTTATTGTTGGCAAAGGCACTGAAGAGAACATTTGAACAGTCACTAGAGGTGATGCTCTGCCGTCAAAATAAGGCTTCAGGAAGAAGCATCACCGCGATGAAAAGCCCCTACACAGAGTAAGAGAACTTTTTAATTAATTTGATTTTATTTAGAATCATTCTACACAATACACTTTTGGTTTTGTAGTGAAATCTTGGAAATACAATTACATATTTTATTTGGTTTCTCAGCTTGATATTGAGCGAGAGCAGTGTACGGTTATTAAACGTTTTGTTTACGTTAGAGTGGCTGAGGTATGAATGCTAATGAGTATATTTGAGATGCAAGACCATTAATTTTACCAATAAGATTAACACTATATACCTGCTTTCTGAAAAAGAAACTCCTTATTGTAGGGTAGAATTTCCTAATTATTGAGAAAGTTCAGAGTTCAGTCATAATCGTTCAATCCTAATTTCAGGAACTGAAAATGTATACTCTTACTGAGGTTACAATTTTCTAATTATTGAGAAAGTTCAGAACTCAAGCTGTGTTTCAGCACCTGAAAACTTAGTTATTTTGTAATTGAAATATTCCCAGTGTCAGATAATTAATTTTTTATTATGCATTAATAATTATATGTTTAATTAATTGTTGTTTCCTTGGATTAATTAGTAATGGCTGAGAATTGATTAAAAGATGAAGGCTAGCTACCTTAAATTGATTAATATTTGGTTTCTAGAGAAGAAACTCATTGTTTTGTTCATGTAGAGGGGACGGTCTTCTAATTATTGAGAAAATGAAGAGCTAAATTGCCCCCGGGTATTTTTTTCTTAATATTCTATAACAAGGTTAGTTCAGTTACAAGTCTCACTCCAATTTGAGGAGCACTTTCATTCACAAGACAGTTCTTGTAGCTTTGCCCTTCAGATGAATTAGAAATTGTGTTTTGTGTTGGAACAGTTCTGAACATTCTTCCTGTGGACGATGAAGAGTAATTTGAAAGATATGCCATCATCGTGAACTGTGTGAAAGAGTTTACAATTCAATAAGAATGAGAATATCTGAATGTGAGGAGTGTGCAGTTCACTTGGGGCATGCTATGAGTAGAGCCGAGTCCTTTTTTGAGTGAAATCTCCGGTGATATTTTGTTTCATATTGCCATTTTAGTTCTAGTTGTTTCCATAATCACTCTAAGCTGTAAAGTGCTGTTTACCATCTTCCAGCATATTTAACGTATGTACTTTTTAACACTTTGATACTTTTAATTTTTGTGGCTACAATTTATTGTTCATAGAAGAGCAGATATTCACTTAGGTACATTTGCAGGTCTAAAGTTGACTTTGAAGATCCACCCAGATAATTATGTGCACCCCTCTAGACGTTGGACCAAAATCTTCCAGGCAGTTTACAGTCACTTCACATGTGAATATCTCACTGTAAGTATTGTGTTCAGTTGTGTTTGTGACTTGATCTTGTTGTAAACAAAAGCTATGGTGTTCCCTTAGTGTTCTGATTCTGCCTGTTCCTAAAACTCTTTCTTATTTCATCTCTTACTCATTTTGTATATGCTCTATATTGCTTTGTAGGTGGACTCTCTCTCTCTCTCTCTCTCTCTCTCTCTCTCTCTCTCTCTCTCTCTCTCTCTCTCTCTCACACACACACACACACACACACACACACACACACACACACACACACACACACACACACACACACACACACACACACACACACACACACACACACACACACACACACACACACACACACACAGAGCTCACCTGTGGAATTGTTTCTTAAACAAGAGGTGGAATTTAGGATAAGGAAATGTTTTAAAAATGAGGATTCTAGGTAGGAGAATTTTATGCAGAGTAACATATGCAAAAACTTATGAATGATCTAGTTATACATGAAAAAGGTGATTCAAAACATTAGTGAAGATGTAAAATGTATAATATATTGCTTACGTATTTGAATTATTTCTGAAAGTTCATGGAGGGTAAATGATGATATTGCTGAAAATGTAATGTTACAATATATTACTTTGCTTATTCCTCTTTGAAGTTGAAAAACTTGTTGTGTAGAAATTGAGGAAATGGTTAGTGAATGGTTCAGAGCTTTTCCCTGTCTGAATTATTTGTGAATGTTTTTAATGCCATTACTAAACTATTGATTTTTTTTTTTATTTTTGCAGATATTGGTGTTTGTACAAAGTCTGAGTCATCATTTAAACTCTGGCTCAGGAGACCTTCCTTCCCAGTCATGTCATCCATCAGTTGTGGAGAAGAATTTTATAGACTTGTATTTCTTGTTGCTGCTTACCAGCGCTGTATGCATAGTGACTTTAATTAATGGATTTTTTACACTTATTAACTTGACTCTTAGTTTTCTTTAGGCCTGGGCTCAGTTTGTGGCCATGATACTCAAAAGATGGTATGAAGACTGTAATGTTCTAATATATGTTGCACTTTTGGCCTACAACTTCAAATTTATTCTGTTTTGTGCTTTGGTTTTTGAGTTAAAAAACTATATTCTGTATCAAGAATTTACAATGCTTTAAGATATGTTGCTCCTGAGGCCTTAAGATATGTTGCTCCTGAGGCCTATAGGTCCAAAGTTGTTCTTTTTTCAGTCATTATTTTTAAAAAACTAACTATTTTGAATAAAGAATTTGTAATGCTTTAAGATACTGCTCCTTTGGCATATAGGTTCAGAGTTGTTCATTTTGAGTCTTCATTCTTCACAGACAGCTTTATATTTTGTTGTAGGACTGCATTGAGATTGGTAGGGTCTGTTAATGTCTGTGGCCACTCTATGAAGTTTAAGGTCTGTTTCATACAGTAAAATATAATTTGGACTTGGCTTAAGCTTATAATACCAGTTAAAGTGTTTAGACATTATTGCAATATTTCCAGCGTGTGAATTTAGTTTGCAAAACTTCTGGCCTGCAATTCTTTCAATTCTGTTTTATTTATTGCATAGCAGAGGAATATTCTATGTTGGAAACACTTGGTTTCTGAAATGATAGAAATTTTAAAATCCTTTACTGTGCAGTCAGTGAATTTGGCCATTACTGCGCTATGGTGCGTCTCTAAAGTGATTTATATAAGGTTGTTGTACAATTGAAAAAGGTTTCCTGTTTGGAATTTGGTTATTGTTAAAGAGGACTTTTGACAAGTCTTAAGTTAGCTTTGTTCTGCCTTCAGAAGTTCCTTTTGACTTGAGACTAGACTTCCATGGTTAATTCTTGAGCAAGAATTCTTTTGTAGTTACAAATTATCAAGGAAGGCTTAGTATAGGATTTGTATTGATACAGTTCATTAAGGTGCGCAATTGGTAGATCTTGTGAGATATTTTGGATATTTTTGCTTGATTTTTTATAGAAATTTATTGTACAATATACAAAATACAGTACAAACCGTATTGATAAATTGGTTTAAGGATTATGAGGATATTTTGTAGATATCTTATATATATTTTACATGTATCTTATATAAATATAGTATAAAGTATGCAAAATGAAACTATTTATGCTGTAGGTGAATACTGTAGAATGGGGGTAGGTCTGAAGAGTATTGTTGACATTCCAATTTCCGAGTCTTTTTGTCAAGATATCTTGGCTGCTGCAGTGGACCTCCACCTATTCTGGAACCGCCTATTTGCGGTTCTGGATTCCCGGCTTCACCTGTTTATGGAACATTTGCGGTATTTTTCTTAGAGAAATATTTACTAATTACTGTATTTTCATATTAAAATACTCAGGTACAAGATTTTTGAGAGGGGTGTCAAGTACTTTAAATCAAGGCATATAGACAGACATTCAATTCTTAATTTAAATGCTGGAGTTTGATCAAAGTGGGACAATTTAGTTGAAGGATTTACATATCAAAAGCATTGATATATCAGTTTCTGTTGAGGGAATTTGAAAGCAAAGGAAATTGTTTATCATTTGAAGGCCTACGTCACATTGTCAGAAGGATGAGTAAATAAAAAATAATTTAAGATGATTTAAGAAAGAGTCTTGCTACAGGATTAAATGTGGTCTCATGCTTGTGCCGAAGAGAACTCCACATTGTAAAGTTGACTTTGCTGGAAATGATTGATTGTAAAGTTGAAGTCCTCTTCCAGACGTAGTTTAGTGGAACTGGAAATGTTGAAATGAATAAAGGCCTGTGTGCCATCACCCAAAGGGGCTGGTCTTGTAAGACTGCCCTGGTGTTCATTGAGTCTCTTAGCCATTTCCCTGTTACCAGAGGCCTTAGGCCTATAGAAGCCAAAAAGCCCAAAATGATCATTGTGGTTTAGTGTCAGTCTTGCCATTGTTAATTGTATATGACAGCTATTTGGTTGCTGGAAGCATTTTGTCACCTGGAGCAATCTTCCAGTTGGTTGATATTGACTGGAATAGGTCTGTGAAATCAGTTTCATAAGACTGTAGAGATGGCTGTAACTTGAGGCTGTGTTTTTCACATTTTTGTGTCTTGCTTGTAAAGTGTTTTGTTACTTAGATTGGTTTGTAATCTCAAAGGTGTTTTGTCGAGAAACCAAAGATAATTTTGGACACAGGAGAACTTGATGTAAAACTTGAGTCACAGTTGTTACTTGGCAAGTTGTTAAAATTTTCAAGTTTTGCTTTGCTAATTTTGAGGAAAGTTCTGCTGTTAAGATGCATAACTCACTAAAGTATGAATTTATTCCAAATATATCTTGTCTGCTAATCATACCTGTATTTATAACTGAATGAATTGATTACAAGGAAATATTTCTGTATTTTTTGTAACATAGCTTTATTTATTTGATCTGACGTTGAAAAATTTTAATGTGTGCTCAGTGAGACTTGGAGAATTTCGTAGTAATGTATTGAATTATGATGAGATTGGAGTAATTAACATTTAAAAAGCTATTTATACCAGTGCATCTGTGGGAACATTGAAAAACAAAGAGTGTGAATGTTAATATCATTAATTTGAAGGACTTTTTCAGTTTATAATTGCACCATTGTCCCATTAAGGAAAGGAAGAGCTTTGGAACTTTTTAGAAGGGAACTCAGTATCACCTGATACATGTCCAAGTCTTGTTTCTTGAGAGGCCTACATCCTGTTGTAGGGAAATTCTGTTTCCAGTTTGGTTTTTTTAGATTTAAGTTTTCCCTGTGTAAAGAGCTTGTTTTGCCACAGTCTCTTTGTAAATAAGAGTGAACTTGCTTACAATGCAAGTTAATGAGGTGTTACTCTTGTTCATGAGCCAATACAGTTGCCAAGTCTGTGTTTTATTCAGTTATAATTAAGTACTGGCTCATTTTGGTCAATTTTCATTTAGTTTCTTATGTAATTCCCCCCCCTTCTCGCATGTTTTTTTTTTTTTTTTTTTTTTTTACAAGGAAAGCATTTATTGCAAGAACTTCAAATTTCTCTAGAGGAAAGATCTTGCTTTGAATAAGCAGTCGTAAAATTGCTATATACGCAAGAGTTCCTCTGTATGTTTTCCAAATCGTTTGTGCTTCTTTGTGTAAGTTTCATTGGTGTTTGAAATATTCCTATTTATTCTTTGGTGAATTCTGTTTCACTGTAGATTGCACGTTACTCTGTTTATCCAAATCGTCTCTCTCAAAGGAGTGTGAAAGACCTGTGGCTAATTCTAGAGCTTTCTAAATATTCTGTCTTCATGAACTGGACTTTGTCTATCTAGGCCTCTGCATAGCATTATAGAAGTTGGGTTATATAGCAAAACTAGAATGACCCTTGACATTCTGTAAAAGCATCTTATAAAGAGGGAACCTTTTGCTTTAATGGTATTATTACTTAAGGACTCTATTAATATAGCCTTGTTTTTAACTCAGTGTTCATGTAAAGTAGACCCATTTTTAGACGTCATAATGTTAAGTAGGAAGCATTTTGACTGTTCTTCGAAGGGATTACGAAACTAAAGGCCAAAAGTGGTCTTAGGTCACTGAAACGAGTTCAGTCTTCATTCCATTTTTTTACTTGAAGCAGTCACTTACGAGGTAGATTTGCTCTCTGGTTAGTTAAGTAGAACCTGGAAAAAAGTGGCCTCTGGTCAAGTCACAAGTGTGACACAACTTGAGACTCTCGAGTCCTGTCTTCCGTGTCACAGATTATTTCTGGTTCTGTGGTTTGAACACTTTTACGAATTTCAGCCAAAATAATAAGTTCGTAAGACTTTTCAGTAGATCTGTTTCATTCGAAGTGAAACCAACTGGAAAGTTTCCAGGTGCCAGAAAGCTTCCAGTAACTAAGCGGTTGTCAAATACTTTATTTCAACTTTAGTGGCCACTTTTCCACTTAAGAGAAAACGAACACTTTAACCCACCTAAATTTTCTGTGGGACTTTTTGGGACTTGTATATAGATTCTCTGGTTCACAGGGCTGAATAAAAGGGCTCATTTTTGCCAGCATAATCTCTGATGAGGCCAGTCCCCATTTTGGGGGGACACTAATGTACTGGTAAAAATTTTTGTTATTTTTATATTGTAATACTCAAATGTTTTTGACTTATGGGAAATAAAAGAATGTTTCAAGTTTTTTAGAACGTTTTCTGTTTTTTATTGGTCTTTCTTTCTGTTGAAATTTACATTTTCTTAGTTGCTGAAATATTTTCTGACATTGCAATAATGGGAATTTCTTCTAATACATGATTACAGCATCTGTGAAAATGCATAACAGCATAACGTATTATAATTACAACACAAAAAACAGCCTATATATCAGTTACAAGCTGACAAATGTCCATTCAGAAAATGTCTTCTCACAAATTACAAAATATGCTGTAAGCTCATTTTCAAACTGCAATTTAGACATTAAAGCCAAATTTGAGGATTACAGCATAGATCAGTTCCAAGACACCTCCTCTCTTCATTGTGAACTAACTTATCCACGTAGAGAAAGAGACCCATGTCTTGAAAACGGAGTATTTAATACTATAATCCTGAGCCTTTAGTTTTACATTACAAATTATGTCTTGTTTACAAAAGTACTTGATTGTGAAAACACCCAATTTTCAAGAACATAAGAACTCTCTTCTCTTCACCTGGGCACTAAAAATACCTATGTTGACTCATATATTAAAAGCATGTTTAATTATATAGAAAGATTGCAAAATTACTTTGAAACTGAAAAATTTGACAATTTTAATAAAATTAAAAAATACTTGGAAACAAATATTTTTCTTGGAAATGAAATATTTGACAATTTTATGCAAAAAACAATTGCAAAATTACTTGGAAACTAAAAACTTGACAATTTTAATACAAAAAAGTTGCAAAGTCACTTGGAAGCTGAAAAAATTGACAATTTTAATACAAAAAAGAGCAAAATTACTTAGAATAATTTTAAAAGTTGCAAAATTACTTGGCAACTGAAAAATTTAGCAATTCTAATATTAAAAAAACTGCAAAAACTTAAAAAGTTCACTATTTTAATGCAACATTGAAAACTAAATTATTTCTAAAAAAAAAACCTGTCAAAATTATTTCTTTTCTAGAGAATAACCAGTTAACTGAATAAACTGAACAAAGTGAAACTCCTCTTAAAAATACAACTCGAAAACATCTTGGCAAAATTGCTCATATTAAAAAAAAAAAAAAAAAAAAAAATTCCAGCAAAATGACTTTTGTCTAAACACAATTTGGGTAAAAAACAAGCATTCCGAATCTGAATTCCTGAAAACTGAACAAGTGAATTATAGCAATAAATGAACTCTTAGATTCTGTGCAGTTGGGAGAACTAGAATCTCAACCTGTCAACAAAAATGAGCAACAATTTGACAGAAAATGGACAGTTAAGTTCATAAACCCAGGCAAACTTGAATCACGTTAAGTTCTGACGAGGACAATGGAGATTTGAAATGCAATACTTCCACAAACTCCAACAGTTATGACCTACTGGACAATGTTTGTTTGGCAATTATTTAAAGCCTTTTCTTTGTACATTTCTGCCTGAATACACCAACTTCTTTTAAACAATTTGCCACCAACCTGAAGGTTAGAGAGAGAGAGAATTTTTCTAAATACCTTAGGCTCAAAGATGATATTCACACAGTTTGGTGGGCTAGTTAAGAAAGAGAGAGAGAGAATCTTATACTGTGGATTTCATGTACATGAATATAAATTACTTTTAAGCAAGCACTGTGAAGTGAGATTCTTCATAAAAATGGTATTTTAAAAGTTACGAGCAATTTCTTCTACACATTTACAAACCAAATAAGGGTATTTGTGCATGTCTTGGCTTTTCACAGATTCTTCACAAAACAAGGAAGCTACCAAGTGGAGTTTATCCCTTAGCGACCTTTTTTTTTAATTGCAAAAAACCAAATATCAATTCTAGAGGGGTTTGAATATGTACAATTGTGTTTGTAACTTTCTGCCACAAGTTCAATTTGAAGTGGGTTTCAAAAAGGCAATGGGACAGGGCACCCAATGGCCAGATCTGGGCATAGCCCAGCGGAAACATGAAAACACCGAAAGAATGTTGCCTAAAAAATGACAATTCTGGGCTCTCACTTTAACCCAAGAGTTTTATTAATCAATGAAGTAAAACTTCCCAAGTTTTGTTCTTTATTGAAGATACACTTGAAGATTTCACTTCTTCAGTGAAGTGGAAATTCAAAAGTTTTGTTCAACGAAGTAAAAAAGAATGAGTCTTACTCTTCAATGAAGTAAAAATGAGAATAAGTCTTACCCTTCAATAAAGTATAAAAAAGAGGGTAAGTCTTACTCTTCAATGACTTAGAAAAAAGAAAGTTTTATTCTTCAATGAAACTGAAAGATAAAATCAAGTCTTGTTACTCAATGAGCTCAAAATCTGGGGCAACGCAGAGTAGAAAGAACTGTGACATCTAGTTAGGAAGACAAAATGGACTGGCCAAACAACAAAACCCTGAAAGCAACACACCTTAGGGCCCAGGGGCCTGCTGCAAGGACCCTAGTTCTGTTGTTTAGGGTCTGCGTGATGCAAGCTGCAAATGACACTTGTCATCGTATAAGTACCCATTTTTTGATGGGCTACAGGAAGAGTCAAACGCGGGGCAAGAAGTATCCGACGACAAATACAGAACCTTCTGAAAGAGGGAAAGAAGTTGTCAACAAACCAAAACTGGTGGCCTGGGGGGAAGACCTCCATCTTCACGGAAACTTTCTGACCAACTTTCAACTGTGACAACTTGATAAGTCATCGTGTAGAAACGTCAAGGAAAAATAAGGTTTATGCTACCTTACATATACTACATATGCACCTCATGACAAAAGATATAAGAAAAAGATGGAAAACTGACATTAAATTTTACACTTGGTGCCTTAGTCCATATGCATTTATCATAAAACGACAAAGAGACTGATATTTCAATGCAATACCAAGAAGCAAGAGTTATTTGTGGACAGAAAGGCGATTACTATCACACACAGCACATGCCAGCTACGTGTGGTGGTCTAAATGAAAATGAAAGTAAAATATCCGTAACTTGAGTAACTTTGCAACAATAATCCTTAAACTTTAAAGTTCTACGGTTACAAATTTTCTTTTACAGTTACAAAAGTATTTGATCGTAAAAACCCTATTTTGAAGTACATTACTGTTTTTTTTTTAGGTGTCAAATATCTATGTTAACTCAAATATTCAAAGCTTGTGTTTTTTATATAGCTAATTGCCAAATTACTTGGAAACTGAACATGGAATATTACAAAATTACTTTCAGAAAACCTTTTTACAGCAAAATTAAACTTATCTTTAAAACTTTGAAATATCTCAGAAAAATTGTTCATATAAATAAAATCATTTACCAAATTTGTCTGAATAACACCATTTTAGTCTCAATTTTTGGTCAAAAACAAAATCTTTGTGGTATCTCGTACAGAAATTCCTCACTGCCTTGACAGTAATAACGTTAAGAAGAAATTGCTCTTTTTATCTACAAAATGGTGCTTGTTTGAAAAGATTTCAAACCAACATTGTCTCAACCAGCTCCATCAATTCTCTATTGGCACTCGAGAGCTTCAATTCTCATGTCTACTACTACTACTAATAAAAGTACGTCTCCAGTTTTCTTTAATGACTCTACTAAAGTTAAGAGCTGAACACTTTACACACTTTTGGAACCATTGTGAATCTGAATTCTTAAAATTGAGCAACTGAATTACAGCAACAAATGTGTCAAGATTCTATGCAGTTTGGAGAAATAAACTTTCAAGTCTGTCAACAAAAATGAGCAACATTTTGAAAAAAAAACTAAAAATGGACTGTTAAGTTTATATGAGTTTCCAACCTTGAATCAAGTTAAGTTTTGACGAGGCAAGTGGCGATTTGGAATGCAATACTTCTTACACTATCAATGGACAATCTCCAACAGTAATTACCTACGGTACTACACAATGTTGGTGTAGTCATTTTCCAGAGGCTTTTTCCTTGTACATTTCTGCCTCACTACAGCATTTTCATTTAGGCTGGATTTGCAACCAACTTGGAGATTAAACAGAGAGAGAGAGCGCGCACTGCAGTTAGCACAACACTGATCTCATAACGTGGCTTTCACGTACATCGATACTTTTCAATAAAGAGTTAAAAGTGAGACTCTTCATAAAAGTGGTGCTATTTCAAAAGTTTTGAGCAATTTCTCCTCACCATTTACAGAACACATAAAGGGTATTTGTGCATTTTTTGGCATTTCACAGATTCTTCACAAATCACGGAAGCTCTAAAGTTGAGTTTATCACTTACCAAACTATTTTTTTTTATTACACAAATCCTGATTATCAAACATCAGTTCAAGAGGGTTTGTATGATTTTTTTTTTTTTTTTGCAACTGTCTGCCACAAGTTCAGTTTGAAGTTTTATATGTTTGTGGGTTCTAAATGGGAATTGGGAAGGGTCACCCTTGGCCTGAACTAGCCAAACTGAAGGGGAGCTTGAGAACAAAAGGTGGAACAGATCACCAAAAGAAAATATAACACACTTGTTGCTTGGTGTTACCTGAAAAATGTACACTTCTGGACACTCAGACTGACCCAAGAGTTTAATTAATCAATGAAGTAAATCTTCCAAGTTTTGTTCTTTATCGAAGACTATATTTGTAAGTTTCACTTCTTTAGTGAAGTGATAATTAAAGTATTTTTCAATGAAGTAACAAAAGAGAGTAAGATTTATTCCTGAATGAAGTAAAAGTGTCTTACTCCTCAATGAAGCATAAAAGAGGGTAAGTCTTACTCTGCAATAAATTATAAAAGACTAAGTCTACTCTTCAATGAGGTATAACAGATATGAGATTTACTCATGAATGAAGTATAAAAGAGTAAATCTTGCTCTTCAGTGACAAAAAATGATAGTATTACTCTTCATTGAAGTTAAAAAATCAAGTCTGTTCCTCAATGAGGTGAAATTTTGGGGCGAAGAAACTAGGACATCTCGTTACGAAGAGACAAAACGGACTAGACTTAAAGCAGAAACCTGAAAGCACCACACCTTAGGGCCTAGGGGCCTGCAGCACAGACCCTTAAGTTCTGTCGACTAAGATGTGCGTAAGGCACGCTGTAAATGACGTTCACTACACTACCTCATTTTTTACAGATACTGACGTCAAGCGAGGGAAAGGTCTACGATGATAAACCCAGAGCTGTGGGAAAGGGAATTTGCCACAACACCAAAACTGCAACTTTTCGATCGTGTTCCAACCGTGACAACTTGACACCACTTGATAAGTCATCATGTAGAAACATCATGGAAAAAAGTAAGGCTTATACTACCATACTGTATATATATAAATATATGGTAGTTCATGACAAAAAATAAGAAAAGGAGCTAGAAAAGTAACAAACTGACTTAGAGCCAGAGTCAAAACAACAGACTGATATTTCAACACAATACCATGAGTAAACCCCACAAGAAACATTTGTGGAAAGAACGATGAATACTATCAAGTACAGTGCATGCAAGCTGTGTGGGTGAGTCTAAATGAAAATGCAAGTAAGTCAATTTTTACAATAAACAGTGATTGCAAAGAATAAACACACTTCAACATGGATCTGAAAACACCACCAAAGAAACTACTGAGACTTATTTTCAATGTTGGTTTAACCAGACACTGAGTTAACGAGAGAAAATGCAGAACGAATAATAGTGAAAAGGAGTTTAAAACCAATTCACAAAGGCATGAACCACAGCCCAATTAGTGAAAGAAGTTTTTGTACTATATGAATGAAGTACACCTGGAAATTAAAAAGGAAAGACAAAATAAAAAGAGACCCCCAAAATTGATACAAACGAATAAAATGGCCAGGAAAAAGTGGACCTGAATTGTATACGAAACGACACAAGTGGTTCCATGTGTTGCAATAGCTTATTTATACGTGACCAACAGTTCCACAAGTGGAATTGCACAGCCAATTATTTCCATCTTGCAGTTAAGCATACTTGAACAGTTTCCTCACTGCCAAGTAAACCTCATTACAGGTAGCTCCTACACACACATTCCCTCCTTTAATAAGATTAATGACATCGACCAGCACAAACAGCAACTACCTGGAGAGGGCAGGGAGCTGGCATGCGTCCCTAAACTAAATTAGAGCTCATACAAATATTGGCTTGCAACTGCTGTGCTGTAACAAAAGCTCCAGACCTCAGCTTCCAAAGTTTGTTGCCTGGAATCCTTCTCTCTCTCTCTCTCTCTCTCTCTACACATACAGGAATCCATTACATCTGCATTCTTAATGATTAATGGATGCCTCAAGTCTCTCACCTCCTTAACCTAACAAAATTGAGCTGTACGTTTGGTTGAATGACAAAAGGGTTTGCTATCACACTGAATGAATAGGTCTTTCTTTCTACTGGTACCAAGAGAGCAAAGTGAAGACTACTGGTTCTCCTTCCATAGATGAGTTTTTCCCAAGTGGTGGAAGACAATCTGTAAAAAATGTCTCAATAGTCTTTTCACTTGATTACCCACAAGCACAAACTTCCTTACTTCAAGCAACTGGAAAGGAGAGGAATTACTATAAAATTTAGGCCACATGACAAGTGCCGGTACCTAAGATGAGCTTATTATTCAGCACTGAAAGAAATTGAGAGTAAAAAGGTTTAAAGGAGCAACAGGAAGGAAACCTGCAGTTGCACTTAGAAACAAGTGCATAATTACTGCTTGACATCACCACACGTCTACGAGGAACAAGGCAAAACCCACAAAATAAGATGGCCGATTATTCTTATGGCATCCTGGTAACAAGTATGCTCTGTAATTACAAAGTGTACGCTAAGCAAAAGAATGTTTGACAGAAAAGTCAGAATAGAATACAGAGCTACCTACTGCCTCTCCTTTATCAAGGAAGGTCTTACATTTAAATACACATAATGGACAGTGTTCTATCCATATTTTGTCTAAAGCATACAACCACTGTACCAATTTTAGTAAAATATTCAATGAAAATATGACGTACTTAGTTGCATGCTTGCACCTCACGATGTCAAGTAGCTGAAGACAAAAAAGCAATTGTTTCTTTCTCTCATCAATGGCTCCTTTCTCAGCCAGCACCATTTCATTAGGGGACACACGTCACAAATTATGTTAAAAGGTTTGTATTTCGAAAGAATGTTCAACAAACTGGTAGCAAGATGCTTGGGAATGCCAGAAGGTATGTTTGTTTGACAACTTCTCGAATAGAGGAACCAGCCCTTATAAAATATTGGGACACATATACCATGTAATGTCAAACAGTTTCAGTTCCCGTCAGTCAGAAGCTCTAATGTTATACGAAAACCTGGGATAAATGTTTAAACTGTTTCAAGTCCAGTCTGTGGGAAGGGCCAGTGTTATCGTACAAAATACTGGGGCAAAAATATCATGTAATGCCAAACAGTTTCAGTTCCCGTCAGTCACAAGTTTGGGCATTATTGAGCAAGAAGTTGCAAAAACAACAACGACATCCAAAATCATTGCTTCTCTCTCTCCCTCAAATATTATTTGTTCACAATAACAAAATGCATAAATAATATTAAATGACACTTCTAAACATAACATTAATATTTAATCATTTAATGTAAATCTTAACCAATCAATTTTGTTTCTTAAGACTGAGTTTATGACTTGGGTGCTCGGCCAAAACAAACACACACACACAACCCTTCAACCAACAGAGTGAGGTTTAAGAGACCACAAAGGTTCTATATTGAGAAAAGAAGTGTCAAAATTTCAAATTTTACCTGTGCTTCCAATGATTTCACCATTTCTTATAACCTTTCACTACAGACAAGGAACACTTTACTGCTTCACAAACACTCCAATATCTACCCACATTTTCCAGGTTTCAGACTTAAGGGGAACTGTTGAATTTAATAAAAAGGTTACACAGATGCAAGACCCAGAGACCATTAAGAAGTCAATTCTAAATTAAATGACATAATACGATGGATTAAACAAACTATGTTTTAAGGCTAAAAGGATTATTCATACAAGGAGCTGAACTCCAAGTCCCTACTTTGAAGGAAGCTAGTTTATCAAGCTATGAAATTGTCTCAAACAATATAATACCTTTCAGTAACACCTACAGTACACTTAACACTGTTGATACTTTAGGGGTCTGGCTTTCTGGTAAGTAACAAGGTCTGTTAGGTAACAAAGAAGACTATAATCCTGAACTTGAATATTATCTAGATATTTAACAGCTGAAAGCAAGTTCGCAGGGTTCCTAACCTAAACTAACCTGCACTTGACACTTAACATTCAGTTTAAGATATATATCTAAAAATGAATCACATCTCAAATGGTGGCATAGCAAAATGCAATTGCAGAAATGTCTGCAAAGTTGAAGTGTCACTTTTAAAAGGAAAATAGCTGAAACTAAGATTAACTCAATATAAATCTTGCAAAAATTGAACAATGACATATTATGTTTCTTATCGAACAGACTAGACTGCTATTATAAATTAGCCTGTTATTCAGTAGCCATGAAAACCTAATACCTGATATCAAACTGTTATCAAATTTAAGTTAAATGCCTGGATGTCATTTTAACCTGAAACATATTGAAATAATGATTGCTGATATTGAGCTGATGAGAATTATAAGTAAACTGTGTATTCTGAAACATATCTGTATTAAACTTCAAGTTTAACTAGTGACAGGAGATAAGATTACAATATATATATATATATATATATGAATCTCTATCACTGACAACCATTAGTGATTTTGAATAACCCTAGAAACATAATACTTTCTGGCACTTATGCAAATTCAATCTATAAAACGACATCTCTAGTAGCCACCTCTGCTTTCTTGGCAGTTTCTTATAAATCCCAAGTATGAGAACGGTTTCTGACTTGTCGGGTGATGCTTGCAGGCTGTAGATGGTTTCCTCAAGAGATGAGAAAGAAGTTAAATGACCTCAGGTGACAGTGAGTTCTTTAGGGTTACGACGGTCACAACCAGGACTCGAGCAGCCTATACCCAAGTCCTGTCACTAACAGGGTCGCAGACTGAACAGTGAATGACTGTGATCTTTGGTTTAGGGGGTCTCTGGATAAAATTCTACTTAGTCACAGCTGCAGTATATGTCAAAATGTTAAAAGTAATTTGGAATATATATGGAATACAGAATTTTGATCAAAAGGTCATTCAGCATTGAAAGGGGAATTGTGAGTAAAATGGTTTGAGAGGTTAATTAAGGGTGGAAAGTAAGATGGAGGAAAGAAAACAGGAGCAGAGGTACAGTAAAAGGAATGAGAGGGGTTGCTGCAGAGAACCTTCAGTAATGCCCACAATGCACCGCATGACGGCATTCCATCAGACTACAATCCAAATATCACATCAAAAACATACGTGGCAAAGTTTCAAAAGCAAAATACAATAAATGGTTCTGTATCTTCCATACTATTACTGCCACTT
Source organism: Macrobrachium rosenbergii (assembly GCA_039081455.1). Classification (NCBI taxonomy): domain Eukaryota; kingdom Metazoa; phylum Arthropoda; class Malacostraca; order Decapoda; family Palaemonidae; genus Macrobrachium; species Macrobrachium rosenbergii. The sequence continues at coordinate 28,818 of JANJGK010002370.1, forward strand.
GGGCCTGGTTGTAACATTTATCCCAGGAGCACATCCACGTTTTCACATGATCTGGTAAAATTCCCTCCCACCAGCACTGTCCTTCCTACCCATCTCTGTTCGTCTTCAATACACTCAAAGTACTTCCCTAAGAGGCTCAACTTTTCTCAGAAAAAGAGCCTTTGCTGTTCTTAAGTGAACTTGTTACGGTACATGTCAAAAACCAACCATTTAATAAAATAGATTAGAAATGACCCGTAATTACTGTACCGAAAAATGCGAGAAAATGAAACTGGTTTTACAGTACTTCAAAACTTCATAATAACTAATTAACTTTTAAAGAATATTCTACATGCTTTTGGCACTGATATAATTATATTCAGAAGACTGACCTCTATTCATATGGAACAAGTCAACAGGACCCAGTGACTTCATATTCAAGCTTTGAAAGAATATAGTGTTTATTTACAACAAGCTACAGAAGATAATAGCAAACATAAGCTTTAAATTTCACTGTTAATCTCACTCTCTTCACTGTGTCCTAGGCCCAGGCTGAAAACTTCAAGTGGCATCATTATAAGTTTCAGTCACACAAACCTCTACATCTGTTATTGCGGCTTGAACCGAGTGGCCATCCTGTCTGTCCTGCCCAAATCGAACATTTCATTTCTTCGAGGAGGGACATTCTGCGTTCATCAAACACCTACATTTGTGAAAGACTTCTTGGATCCTCTTCTTCTTCTGAAGTTGTCAGTCATTGCAATCCAGAGGCTGCACGTTGTGGACACCCTAAAATGACGAGAAGAAAGGTTAATTAAGTCATGGAAAATCAGGGTCTTTTGGGTACACAGTGACAAAGTATGGATACAATCAGCTACAGTCAAGCCTAATGTATCCTAAACACAGGTCTCTGTCACAAACAGGGACAGAGATGTAGGCATTTAGGAAGGATACCTTTCTGTAAATCCTTTTAATCTCTACAATAGTACAGTAACTGTTTTATAATAAAAAAAAGTTTGATCTCCACTGTAAATTTCACTACAAACAGAAGCCTTTTAATGCATATAAAAGATTATTATTATTATTATTATTATTATTATTATTATTATTATTATTATCATTCCATCGACACTTGCTGAGAACAAAAGGTACCACTATCTGAAGCCAACTTCTTTCAGAGAAAAAGGAATACCATAAAAAAGTGCCTGGGAGTGGCTAGAACCTTGTTATGACTTGAAAGAATATCCCACATTCTGAGAAAACTTAAATCAGAGACAACTTCTGGATTTAAGAATAAAAATTAATAATTTATTGCTCAATAAAAGTTGTGAACAAGAAACGTTTTCCTTGCAGTCATTTTTATAATGTAATGACTGGCTACTAAACTTCAGGGGAAATTAGAATGATTGATTGACTTGCATATACACTAAGAAGGGTACATCAGATATATTTCAGGAAATGTAAAGTGACTCAGGAATGGAATACAAAATTTAGGCCAAAGGCCAAGTGCTGGGACCTATGATGTCATTCAGTGCTGAAACGGAAATTGAGAGTAAGAAGGCTTGAAAGGTGTAACAGGAGGAAAACCTCAAAGCAGTTGCACTATGAAACAATTGTTAGAGAGGGTGGGAAGTAAGATGGAAGAAAGAGAATATGAATGGAGGTACAGTAAAAGGAATGAAAGGGGTCGCAGCTAGGGGCCGAGGGGACGCTGCAAAGAACTCAAGTTATGCCTGCAGTGGACACTTACCACAGGAGGATTTTTCACTTACTTCATTTGTGATCACAGGGACAATGTTCCAAGTCACTGTTCTTGAATTGACCTTATTGAACCTTGACCTTTTCCTTCCTCATAAATGGGACTTCCCTGGCATAGCTTCATGCTTTTGTTACCTCTCCAGCAGAGGTAATTTTGGTGAATGTCTTCTCCAAATTTTCTCATTCTGGCTGCTTTGTAAGCCACCAGAATACCTCGGATTGGTAGTCCTCTTGTTTCATTCAAAATGTTCCATAGCAGAAATCTGAAAAGGTAAAATCTCAATGAAGAAACAGAACTTACTCAAATATGAAATGAGGTAGTCTAACCTTTCCATTAATGAATCAAGATACAGTTTTCCTACAAATCTCCTGACCTCTTGCAGTGTGGTACGAAATATGAGACACACCAATGAAAACTTTCTTACAAAATTCATTTCTAAAATGGCATCTAACTTTGTTTAAATCTCCAGCTGAAAACCCTTCTGGACAGCCTCCTCAACAGTAAACCCAAGAGGGCTCCAAAGCAAATCAGCCTGCACACAGAGAGAAGTTATAGGAAGAGGTGATAAGTAAATAAATATGAGGGAACAGAAGATAAAACGAATACGTACACCTCAAATTCAGGAGACGTCAGAAGAAGGCAGGAATAAATTTGCCCCGCGTTTAAACAGTCAGATACCAGAAGTTTTCACAGCTGCACTAGGAGGTAAACTGTTCCACATTGCAGTTAGAGCCAAGATAAAACTCCCACCAAACTAGTGAATGTTAACTATATGCTTAAAATGGTAGCCCGGAATGTCATTCAGATCGGCTCAGCCCAGTTCTACAAATTCAACAAATCCCAACTCCTCTGACAACACAGCAGCATTTTATGCAAGAGAACTTTCCAATAGTGCTGTGAACATACCACATGATGTTACACGTATCAGAAGATTTAATCAGTTCTTGTTCTCAATACAATGATGTACTGTAGTGTGTTAAGCAAAAATAACTACTCTTGAAAGTGACTTCCAAAATGCTTTGAAACGAACCATTCTTATGTAAAACCTAAGCTTTGTCTATTTATGTACTTATCAGTTTAAGTAATAACTCAACCTGGTGTACTTATGTACTCATCAGCCACCATATTATGATTATTTTTTATATGCGACACATTTTTAGATATATCTCTTGATTTGAATGTGAAGTGTAAAGTACTGGTTAATCGAAGTCAGGAACTAAGTGGAGCGACTGTTAGCTGTGACTTGAAAATACTCAAGTGCAGGCTGTAATATGCTGTACGGTCTTTGCTACTCAATGGACTTTGTTACTTATCAGAAAAGCCAGCAGCTGAGGTGCTACTTACAAAAGCAAGTTACTGAATGACTACCTGCTTCCCAATGATTAAACAGACCCAAAAATCACTTTGGATTAACTAGATACAGTATTTGGCACAGTTGTGTTTCTGGATGATCCTGAAGAGACAGAGGACCTTAGGGTCAACTGGTTCACTCCAGAGACTTCTTGCGGCATTATTGTGGCGGAATTCAAAACCACAAAAACAACACACAACACTCACCCTGATCCTCGGTTGCTGGGAGATGGATTAAGGGTCCACGGTCGCCAACGCAGCACACAAAACCACATTGAAGACCCTGCAGAGACAGCCGACAAGATATCACGTCGACAATCCTTTCCAAACCACAAACCCCTCACCACGTCGACAATCCTTTCCAAACCACAAAACCCTCACCACGTCGACAATCCTTTCCAAACCACAAACCCCTCACCACGTCGACAATCCTTTCCAAACCACAAAAACCTCACCACGTCGACAATCCTTTCCAAACCACAAACCCCTCACCACGTCGACAATCCTTTCCAAACCACAAACCCCTCATCACGTCGACAATCCTTTCCAAACCACAAACCCCTCACCACGTCGACAATCCTTTCCAAACCACAAACCCCTCATCACGTCGACAATCCTTTCCAAACCACAAACCCCTCACCACGTCGACAATCCTTTCCAAACCACAAACCCCTCATCACGTCGACAATCCTTTCCAAACCACAAACCCCTCACCACGTCGACAATCCTTTCCAAACCACAAACCCCTCATCACGTCGACAATCCTTTCCAAACCACAAACCCCTCACCACGTCGACAATCCTTTCCAAACCACAAACCCCTCACCACATCGACAATCCTTTCCAAACCACAAACCCCTCACCACGTCGACAATCCTTTCCAAACCACAAACCCCTCACCACATCGACAATCCTTTCCAAACCACAAACCCCTCAAAACGTCGACAATCCTTTCCAAACCACAAACCCGTCACCACATAGACAATCCTTCAAATCACTAAACCTATCTGTATTTCAACCGGCACAGAAACATCTCCCTCTACACAGGTAGCAAAGAATCAGCTCTAATCGGATTACGTGCTACCATATAACGAAAATAACACCGCATGATTACACTGCTTCCAAAACGACCACTTTCACGGTTGAACCTCAACTCAATACTCAACCCCGACAGAGAGACAAACAGCGCCGTAAACAAACTCCAACTAACGACCCTCATCCCTCCTCCAACAACCGAAACACTCACTAACGACAATTACACTTGCTTTCTCTCTCTCTCTCTCTCTCTCTCTCACAAAACATTGGGAAATGCTAAATAAAAATCCATTCATCCCTCTATATTATTTGTCAAGGTTCACAGCTTCCACATATTCTAGCCATAGTCCATCTTCTACCCTATACTGGGGTAGTACAGTGCTGTCACTGCACTTTATACATAATGCACTGTAGGCACTACTCGAGGTTCTTTGCAGCATCCATTCGGCCCCTCAACCCCTTTCACATTCTCTTTCTTCTGTCTTACTTTCCACTCTCTCCTAACAATTGTTGCACAGTGCAACTGCAAATTTGTTCCCGTTATGCCACTGAAACCTTTTGGCTCTCAATTTCCCCTTCATCGAGGCTGAATGAACCTACAGATCTACATTTTGTGTTCCATATTCCCTCGTTCTATAATCCATCTGCCTGGCTTTGAGTGTGATTTAGCTAACACTGTACTAAAAGAAGTACAAAAAAAAGTACTACTAATATTTCTTGTTTTCCAGGTGTGTGGGCTTCACTATCAAGAAAAGAAGCTGGAAGTTCAGATTTTTATACACCAGTATCATTATGTAGCCAGTTATTACTAAACAGCAAGGGACACACACACATTTTTTTTTACCTAAAGATAAATACTGTATGTGTATATTCGCACATCAGGCAACTTTTGAAGACCTCACTTTGAAGCTAATTTTAAAAGCTATCCTGACCCTGTCAAAAACTCAGCTCTGTTTTAGCCTCTACAAAAACGAGATGGGTATTCTTACGGCCCCTGGTGCAGAGTCAAATGTGCTGGATGCACTTTCTCAAATCTCTCAGCTTCCAGTTTTTACACAACTACAAAACAACAGTTTTGTATTGATCACCAGAACATGGCTACAAGACTTAGAATATGCATGCCAAGCAGAGAGATCACTGTTCTAACTTAGGAGGATAAACTCAGGAAGAAGTGTCATTAAAACATGACTGAGCAATGCTATCATATGTTATTTCCCAGATACAAGTTAGTCTCAGCATACTTGATAGCAACATTCATAAAGAACTAATAACAATTTTAATAGGATTGTGTACCTACAAGGGTCATCAAATTTAGGACAAATGATCAGCCATGGTTTGGAGATACATGTAAACGTGCCTACCATGACAAACAGGCCAAATTCAAAGCATGGAAACGAAATCGTTCAAATGAATATGACACCACTTTTGTTGAGTCTCACTGGGCTACGAATAGAACTTCCCATATAGCTGAGAGAAATCACAATAATTCACTGAAGAGGAAACATGAAGGAATAACTTAGCCTCACCTGTGGTGGACCCAACTGGCATCACGTACCTCTGAGTCAAGCACATCTTCCATTCCACCACTACTAACAGATGATGGCCCCAAGGAAAAGACCGAACTGCTTCACCAAGCTTTTGAAGCTAAGCAATCAGCTGAGGACGTCCCTCTCCGTGATACTTGTCATCCTGAACCTCCTCTTATAAAATTTTTAGACCACATGGTTATGAAATCCAATTATAAAATGTATTGTTAGAAATCTCTCCACCTCCACCAAAAGTCTTCGTCAGACACCAATCACAGAAGAAAATTCATCAATGAAAAATCTTTCGTCTCCATCGAACGAGAAAAACAGGAAGACTGTTGAAAATTCCTCTCCTTCCTTCCTCCCTGTCAAAGGTAGCCTATTCATACAGTAATTGAAAGAGGTAAAAAAGCCAATATTATTAAAATAACAGTATTCTCCACCCAAGCCCCCTTTCCCTTGTCATCATGACTACTGCCACTGTCACTCATTGAGCAGCGGGGCAGAAGGCCTCATCCTGACTCTTGACTCAACCATTCCACGAGGAAGAGGCAAAGGAAGGACCGAGCGCACCAAAAGGATTCAACGATCACAAATAAACGTTGCCAAGTATCATTTACAATACACTCCTGATATGGAAACCATAGGGTACCACTGTAAGCTAATCATTACATCAGATGACATGAAGTCTATTCACTTCACAGGCGACTTCATAGTTGAAGGAACTGTAATGTTACATTATTCAACAACTTGTAAGAAAAAATTAAGTTTTCATAATATAAAACTAATATTGTAATACCTACCTCAACACCTGAATTCGCCCTTAATCCCACTAACCCGAACAACACTCAATTACCAATCCCACTAGTGGGAATTTTAACAGACAACATTACCAACGCTGCAGATAAAATCTTCTCACTGAACTACCATAACAAACAGTTGGCAACACTGACACGGGATTGTGCTGACACGCCCACTTTTGCCAAGTGCTTTATTCAAGGTCAAAATTGATGTGGGGAAAGGAAGGTGGGAATCATTCAGGTAGGTATTACAATATTAGTTTTATTATGAAAACTTCATATTGCAATACACTCCCTGAACACTTGAATTTCCCGATTAACAACATTTAGAGGAGGAGGGATCAATTCTATTGCACGCCCCTTTTACCAACCACAAAGATGGTAACGCACCAATCTGCTCTGCATAAGATATCTGTTTAGTCCTACACTCACCATATCAATCGATGCTTTCGGTCAAGAGACATACTGGAGAGTACTTTGGTCGTCAGTCAGGTCAGTACTGTCTCGGTCCATCGACCTCCCATGTGGCTATTCAGAGCCTCTCATGTATGGAGGGGAATGAAGTAGTGTGCAGAGCCGCTGTCCCTCCAGGTAACCCCTCTGGGTTGAGGAAAAGGCCATACAACCAACAAGCGACGAAGTATCTCTGCGTCGACGAGAGCGCGTAGCCTACTAAAGCACCCCCTTGGCCTCTCATAGGGAAACTATCAGAGACTACGATACTTAAAGATACGTACTAACCTAAGTTCCTGTGATTATACTATCACTGCTGCCTAAGATTCTAAAGACTAAAAGGAATTCTTCTATCTAGTTAACTTACGAAACAACGAACTATGAGAACACCCCCTCGGTTAAACTGAACGCACCCTAGGTAACAGAGTTAGCCGCTACATACGCACTAAGAGGATACCCCTCCGACAAGGTGAATTGAGCATCTCTTAAGTAAAGAGAAGTAAACACTGAGACGGATTTCCAAGTAGCCGCTTCCAGAACAGAGGACACTGAATAATTCCTTAGAAAGGAGGATGACGTGGCAATACTCCGAATGCTATGCACTCGGGGTAAGACAGGACTTGACGACAATGAAGAAGAAGAACCCGGAGAGACCTGGGAAATCACCTCCCTCAGAAAGTAACTAATGGCATTCTTTGACAGCGGGCAGGAAGGATTCCGCGGAGAGACAAAAAGTGTATGCGGACGAGGACGGAGTTTCTCAACCTTTGACAAATAGACTTTTAATGCTCGCACTGGACATAAAGATATCTCTGCTGGATCGCCAGCAACAAACTTTTGCAGAGAAAGAACCCTAAACGAACGAGGCAGAGGGTTAACTTCCGACTCCTTCTTCACCACAAATTCCGGAAGAAAAGACAAATGCATATACTTTCCTGCACAGGAGACCAGCCTAGAAACCGCCTGAAGCTAGACCACCCTTTTCACTGTAGCTGAAGCCGTAAGAAAAAGCACCTTCTTAGTCAGCTGTCTTAATATTAGAGCTTCAGTGGGTTCAAAAGCAGGGGAACGTAAAAATTGAAGTACTTCCGACAAATCCCATGGAGGGGCCCAAGTTGGCAAGACAGGACACTCAGTCTTAAAAGAACGTAATAAATCATGGATGATTTTGCTACTAGGAATTTTGGGGAGATGGAAGCTAAATGTACTGCCAAGCATTGAGCGGTAGCCAGCAATAGCCGAATACGAAAGGCCCTTGACTTTCCGAAGGAATAAAAGAAAATCAGCTATCTCAGCAACAGAAGGTCTAGAGATGGAGTGACCTTCCTTACGACACCAACTTCTATGCATTGTCCATCTGACCTGGTAAAGCTTGCGGGTTGACTTTCTCAAGCTGAAAGAAAGCTGTCTAGCCACAGCTTTAGAGAGTCCGGTCTGTCTAGCTGCTAACTCAATAGTCGCCAATGCAACTAGGTTCAGCACGCGAGGGTTTGGGTGATAATGGTGAAAATGCAGTTGTCTGAGAAAATCTTTCCGTACGGGTAGGAACATCGGAATTTCCGTGAGGAGCTCTAAGAGTTTCGGAAACCAAGGGCGCTGGGTCCAACAAGGAGCTACTACAGTCATATCCGTCTTGACACTCTCCCGCAATTTCCTGATTACTAGATGAATGAGCCTGAAAGGAAGAAAAGCATAAACCTACATGTGATTCCAATTTTGCAACATCGCATCGGTGCCTACTGACATGGGGTCCACCACTGGTGAGAAGTAAACCGGAAGACGATGGTTCAATCTTGTCATGAATAGGTCTACAGTTGCTGGCCACTTCTGGAGAACCTGACATACTGTGTCCTGAGCCAAAGTCCACTCTCCCCCCAATATCTGACGAGAGCGACTTAGCGAATCGGCCAGTACATTGAGACTCCCCGATACGAACTGGGGAAGAAGAGACACTTTCCTTTCTTCGCACCATCTCAGGACTCTCTGAGCTATAATACTGAGTTCTGTTGATCTCGTCCCCCGGCCCCCCCAGTTCTTCAGATACGACACAGCAATTACGTTTTCGCAAAACAGAGCTAATACTCTGTTGCGCACTAGGTCTAAAAAACACCTGAGGGCTTCTTCTACCGCCCTGAGTTCCCGAAGATTGATTGACTCCTCTTGTTCCCAATCCCTCCCAGAGGCCCGAAGGCTGGATTTCCTCCAAGGTTGCTCCCCAACCTTGATCTGAGGCATCTGTGTACAGATGAACGTCGGGAAGAGGGAAGTCGATGGACCTCCCGGGTGTCAGATGCCCTTCTTCTGACCACCACAGAAGATCTGACAGGAAAGAATCGTTCCAGACTATGACTGCGTTCTCGTCGCACAAGTCCCAGCGATTCCTTGATCCTAGCATTATCCTATGCTAGCTTACCCCAAAACCTTCACACTACTGTATAAGGATGAAGGATGCAATATTACGTTTAATTTAAAGTAATAAAACTACCTGAGCATTCTATGACAATGTTCATGGTGATGGAGGAAACAGCATGATGATGATAATTATGGCAAACACTGGTGTCAGTTGGACTTCCTGCCAAAGACATCAGCAGCAGCAGCAATAAAAGCAACTACTGTACAGGAAAAGTACCATTCAACGAGAAGGGATTAATTACACCAACATCTGTAGATCTTGACAGGGTATTTGACAATATGGAGACACAATAATGGAAGTGGTTATACTGGAAGAACCAATTAAGCTTTTCATGTTATTCTGCCTTAACATACGATCTATAATGAAGACAGTGGCAGTGTATCAAAGGATCTGAGTTACTACTCATGTCCATTAAGGCCCAGCTCTGAGCTTCTGCTATTCATCACAGAATTAGCAAGTGAAGAATACAAAGGATGCCGATGAACAATGCACAGAGTAACCTCCACCTTGTCTGTGCTAATCAATTCACATGTTAGGCTTATGCTTGCGTACCCCACAACTTGACCTAACTGGTGTGTGTGAATGTTTTAACAAATACAAGACTTTCATCATGCATACACCAACTATATACGAAAGTCACTTTTAGGCTGCCAACAATCTAAGGGGTTCAAACCTTGCCATTTTGACCTCACTGACCCAATTCCACCACTTGAATATTTCCAGAAATAGCTAACAGTCATTCCACATGGCTCCTCCTCATCTAACCTGTGCTTTACACTTTCCTAACATTCAATTTATGAGAAGCATCTACAAAGGAGCAGAGGGAAAAGACTATCAGGCCGTGACAGGGTAGAGCTAGCTGGTGAGTACACAAGATACTCCACAGCAACTAACAGCCTGGAGTAAAGCAGCTATACTTCTTTCTGCCTAACTTTCATCAAGTGGTGTAACGTGGTTGAGTGATCAGGATTTTCTATACAGCAAGAAAACTTGGCTGTGCAAAAGACAGAATGTGGGGCTGTTCAGACTGAAAATAACATCTGTGTCCCATCACGTGCATACTAAATTGAGACACTAGAGCCTCATCTCCTAAGGTGATTTAGTATGGTTAAAAAAATAAAAGTGTCCTTTAGAAGGGCAAATTCTTGTTTGTTGAAAGTAATGCACTTACACACAGGAAAACTTATATGGTATCTGATGCCGAAGTCCCCGAATGGCTTTTCTCTCTAAGCCAAGACTCCTCCACTGAGGAAAACCAGAACTTGCATTCATTTTAATGACCAACTACTACTCTTAGCTACATATATACAATAATGATACTAAGGAGGATTCCCCTAACTTCCAATTTTGGAAACTAGGACACCCAACAACATACAGTAAGCATTACTGAAGTCAAAACCAACTGTGGGAACTTCATGAAAGAATTTAGCGACTTGTGTGCTGCACCAGAAACTGATACACACAGACCCAATGCATCAAGGTCAATGCAGAAGCAAAACTTTCAATCAGGGTACCACAGACTCAGACTGCTCCTTACAGCACAGGAGGCCTTCCAGCACTGTGCTTAATGATATTTAAAGACTTGAGGTGTGGGACTTTGCATACCCAGTGCTAATGGCAAGCCTTGTTGTGTTATTGACATTTTCCTTAGCCAATGTTCTCTCAAGTTCATGTCAAGGAATCTGTAACCCAGTCCACAGTTGCTCATTTTTTAACAGTACAACGATATACTTCAAAATAAGAAATGATGTACCTTAAATTAGAGAATAGGCTAGGATAGCTTAGGACCAGCTCCAAATTGCTGCTCTACTCTATGCAGGCTTTGGAAGGAAGAACTTTCACTTTGTGTTGGCTCTTTCACAGAGGAAAGTGCACATTTAGTGGCGTCATTCAAGTGAGGTGATGTATTAATGTACTTCTGAAACCAGCCCACATAATGATGATGAATTTACACAGCATGTTTTTTTAAACACTGTCAGTTTTGTGCTACAGGGAAATATCAAACCTCACAGTATGGCATCTAGGCCGAGTTGACATACAGGGACCAACTCTACTAAGGAGCCTCCTTCTCCACCATTACTGAAGTAAATTGCATCCTGTGACATTAGGAAGTGGACAATGTGGCCCTGATAAACATTCTCTCTTCCCTTTCTGTAGCAGCAATCTCATTCTTCTCCAATTCTGGGATCGATCAGCAGGAAAAATGAAGGCGAAGCACAAAAAGATGACAGTGAGGTGTGTGTGTGCAGGAAAAATGAAGGCGAAGCACAAAAAGATGACAGTGAGGTGTGTGTGTGTTTGATGATAGTGCAACTTAAATTGTAACTGGCATCTAACAAAAGCAATTTTGCAGATGATGAATCACACATTGAAGAATGCAAAGGAAGACGCCAGATACTGAGAAATGGATCAGCAACTGATGGGACAGCAACTCAGATGATACTGTACCAAACAGTACAAGGAAAAAGGGATTGTATTACACTGTTATTACCACTTTCAACACAAAACATACAGTTGACTAAAGTGTGTGACAAGACATTTATGCACGCTCTACTTTGGTTAATTTTAATGTAAATTGCTGACAAAAACTGCCACTGAACAGCTCACAAGAAGCCAAGAAGAAACCCATTTGGAACCACTCAAACTGTGTTAACCCTGAATGGATCACACACACATCACAGGACTGGAATGACTTATGGTTCCGTTTAAGGTGTATCTGCAAGCACCATGAACCTAGAGTAGGACAGACTAGAACGTAGGATTTAGGCCGAGGTCATTCAGCGCTGAAATGGAAATTGACAGTAAAAAGGTGCAAAGGTGCAACAGGAGGAAGACCTCACATTCTTACTGTGAATCAACTGCTAGGATAGATAGAAAGTAAGATGGAAGAAACAGATTAGGAACAGAGGTAGAGTCAAAGAAATGAAAGTGGTTGCAGTTATTGCAGCTCAGACCCAAAGGGAAGCTGTGAAGAACCTAATTAGAGTCATGCCTGCAGTGTACCGCATGAGGTGCACAGACAGCACTATCCCACTACAGGGATGAACCTAGAGTGAGCAGATGAATGATCACACCTCCTCAACCCCTCTGCTTCTAATGTGAAGGGAGACAAAATGCCAGTTAGTACTTGAGCTGCTGGTCTCATACCAACTAATCTATTACCTTAATTCCACAAACAAACTCATGGAGACTATGAACTATATTTAAACAAGCTGAGTACACTGAAGGAATATACAGGTAGTGCTCCAGTTACGATAATTCGACTTACAATAATTCGCTTTTACGATGGGGTTAGCAATTAATATCGATACGACAATATTTTGAAAATACGTATTTTTAAATTTCACGGGCGACTGGCGCAGGCAACAACGTACAATCAGGCAGCGAGAGAGACCAACTTTTTTTCCTCCATCTCTTTATCCTGTCTTCTAGTTAAAAAAGTGAAAGACAATGATAAAAGTATTGTTAGTAACGTTATACTCTTGCGTAAATGCATACAGCCATAAACAACCGATCAAGAAACTGTTGTTTTGCTTGTATTTCAACCATCGTACGGTAATACACAATTACTGTAGGTTACAGTACAAATGATGTTAAGTAGAATAGGACTGATGTACTTTTACATTATACCCTTATTCAATATGGATAAAAGACTGGCAAGGAAATATACTGCTAAATTTAAGCTGCAAGTTGTAGTTGAAGCTGAGAAAACAATGTTCAAGCTGCTAATGACTATAAATTATCGTGCATCGGCAACATGGATGAAACTTGACCGTAATTAAAATTGGAGAGAAAGTATTTTAATCAAAACTACTGGGCATCAAAGAGCACATTACTGCTATTTTTACGCCGATAAACGATAAATACATAAAGCTCGTATTATGATGAAATCAAGTGAAAATAGCAAACGGAATCTTGATTTTTTACACAAAACAAACGCCCCCAAACGGCCAACGTCGTCTATTACTGAAAAAATAGCTAAATTAATTTCACAGCGAGACGTATTCAAGGTATATTTAGACTTAAAAACACTTTGTACAGTATAATGAAAAACGACCTTGCCCCATATAAATAAAGTATCCAGAGATTCATTTACGCTAACTAGAAGCAAGAAAAGCGCTCTGAGCTGAGCTAAAATGGCCAAATAAACACAGAGTAAACGATTCCCAAACCAAAACATTGATCGCACTTTATAATACAAAAGCAATATAAGAATACTGTACTGTAAATACAATATTATTGGATACAGTGAATTAAGGTATAACATTTTGAAAGATCCATGGAAAAGACGCATAATCGTTATATTGATGTTTGTATAATACAATATGTGAATACAAAGTAGGTTATAATGTAGGCTATGCTACCGTGTATGTATACAATATACCATTGTGTAGGCTAAGCTAATTCTTGCTTGTTATTCAATTTCTCTTTGTACTGAATTATCATAAGTCGCTCTGCATGAACCTCCAGAATTAGCTGATATTAATAATTACTGTACCGTGTATGTATAGAGTATACTTTACAGTGTAGGCTAGGCTACCATATATGTATACATGGTACCGAATACCCTAATGTAGGCTAGGGTTTTTTGGAAACTAACCCCATCGTCAGTGGGATAAATACCTGTATAAGCCTCTTTAGTGATTTTTTTTGTGTTTGAAATATCAAAATAGGCAGTTCTAAGTGTTTTTAGAAGGGTTCTAAGTATTCGTGGGTTTTAGCTATTTGTGGGGGGGGGTGCGGTGTGGTACGCATCCCTGCAAATATGGGGGGTTTACTGTATATCAGTATAAGCAAAACAACAACTATACTCATATATCACAAGTATTCCAAATCAAAAACAAAAATATGGTTTAAGTCAACCGGTCAGTCGGGCAGAGGAGACGTCTACACTTGACAGCGGCCAAAAGCAAAGTGAGTGCATAATGACACGTGGGCGGGGCTCCCACCCCTACCGTTGGTAGTTAACTACAGTACCTTGTTTAAAAGTTCAACGGCCGTTCCCAGCTCACGCTGCAAGTAATGTCTTTACGCAAAGACCAAAGGTTTGTATTCGTGCAAAACCAACACGACGTTTCTCTGCCGATTACATAACATTCTGACTTATGCCAGATTTCGACCTACAACAAACCGTAGGAACAGATCTCTGTAATGACTCAGGGTCTGCCTCTACTCCCATATAACAGACGAAGGTTTGTATCCTCGTGGGAACAAATGAATTTGTCTTTTCTATCCCTAACCTCAAGAGTTAAACTTTAAACCATACATGAGCAACGGTACTCATTAATGTACAAATAACCTTTTAAATGCTTACAGAAAAATTGAACAGACAGCAGTCCTAACACGTTCCCAACAAGACCAAGAAACACACTTCCTTTCTGACAGTTATATACTTCAACTTCACTTTCCGATGACCTCTGACCTGACCACGTCTGCATTTGGTGCATCATGAATTATCTGCAAGATGAAGAAACTGATCATTATAAATATACAGGAAGTGTATTAGGCTTATATCATTATACAGGCATTAATGTTTTCCTCAGTAACAATCATTGTACGTACAATGTCCTGGAGACTAAAGCAAGCAGAATACCGCTTTTTTTTTTGCCAGAGATCATGATTTCAGCCAATACCCCTTGTAATGCTTGGGTCTTGATTCTTGTCCAGGCTAAGCTAAGTTTATGTAGGCCCAGGCTAGTTTTGGAATCAAACCACTACGATTGGTTATGCTAGCCTTAATCCTAGTTAGCCTAAGATTCTCTCAATTCAAGATCAATTTGGCATAGAATTATAAATTTGTAAACCTACACAATACATAAAATGGTAAATTTTAAAGTAATCTGTATTTTTCCTAACATACAAACCCTCGGTCTTTACATATGGAAATATCTTCAACGCAGTTGGAAACCTGCAAATCATCAATATTACCGATAACTAAAGTGAAGAAAAGAGTTTTGCTGATTTGAGTCATGTAACTTTCTTTATTGGGTCCCATATCCTCCTCTAATGTTCTAATTACTGTACATACCTAATGTTAAAATAAATGTTTGTAATATAATAAGCTTTCATATCTCCTTTTCGAAAACCTTCTCACAATCCTTGCAATGTACAATAACAGGTGCTGATGAAAATCACAATTTTTTAAAGTAAACTCTATTTTTCCAACTGTACAAAGCTGAGGTCCTTTACATTAGGAATTACTTATAGCAGAGCTGGAAAAGGCTGTTGAACTTCAAACAAGGTGGTTAGGCAGTTAACTACTGTCCGGGAGGCGGGAGTCCCACCTGCCCGGATGTAAACATTCCAATTTGCCTTTCGGCCCAGGTTTCAGATTGAGGGGTGGCATGAGGTGGGCATGAAATGTGGTGTAAAGGACCTCTGGCTTGTATAGTTAGGAAAAATACAACTTACTTTCAAAAACTGATTTGTTCCTACATGATGCACAAACCATCGGTCCTCTACATTAGGAAGACTCGCTGGTTGGAGGGAGGAATCTGAGTGAGTCTCTTAAACTGACTGGAGTTCGCCACACCTGGGATTCTCTTCCTGGTCGACAGAGTAAGGAAGAGAAACCTGCCTCTGACAAACTGATCAGGGTGTAGTACTGCATGATCAGTTGCCAGACTTCTGGGTCTTTTTCGCATGGGGAAGGAGAACGTAACCTCATACGAAAACAGGCTAGGATGAACCTTAATAGTCAGACAGTAAGGCAAATACAAGTATCGGGTTTGTCTTATCGTCAGGGTCTCCTTCCTGCCCTTGCTAGAGGAAGGAGCAGCATTGCTTCTATAATCCTGGAAGGAAAAACAACGGAAGATCGATGTATAGACTAACCTGCATCGACTGCCAGTTCCAGCATGTAACAGTGAGTCCACACTCAGCCCAAAGGAAGAGAGGAAGGATGAGAAGGAAGAGGAGAAGGAGAGGCCAATCACTCCCGCAGTCATTCCCACATCCACAACAAAACATCTTGTTGAGTAGATGTTGAGCAGCCACTACAGGTCCCAAGGAAAAAGTGTCCAAGGACTTGTGGGCAATGTCCTGAAGGTAGAAGGAGGTGAAAGTGTTCTGTCAAGCTCCACACACCCGCTTTCAGTACCTGAGGAACTGACATGTTCTTCTGGAATGCTCTCGGGCGGAAGGTACCAGTGTCGTCTTCACCAGCAGCAGAGTACGCTCTCCTGATTGTCTCACGAAGCCAAAAGTGGTCTTTGACACTTCTTTCTTGGACAAACCAGTACTAACGAAGAGTCATTGACACTCGGGCTGGAGATGACGAGTCCTCTTCAGATAGCTCTGCAGCACTCTAACAGGACAAAGTAGCATCTTGTCTACAAAGTCCTTTAGGGAGGGGATCATGAAGGACTCAAACCTAGTGTCACGGACCGATGGGTTCTTAGTCTTCGCTACGAAATCCGGGATGAAATCGAGCGTAACTGATCCCCATCCCCTCGAGTGTTTAACATCGAAGGCAAGTCCATGCAGTTCTCCTACTCTCTTCGCCAATGCCAGGGCAAGAAGGAGGACGGTCTTGAGGGTCTGATCCCTGTCTGACAACTCTCATAAAGGCTTGTGCTGTGCACGAGTCAGGCTCCTCAAAACAAGAGTCACATCCTAAGCAGGGGGCCTGAGGTCGCTGGGTAGCAAGACCTTTCAAAGCTTCTCATAAGTATCGAAATCTCCAATGAGGGGGAAATGTCTACATCTTTCAGCCGCAAGATTAGACAGAGTGTGGCCCTATAGCCTTTCATGGCAGAAGCGGAGAGAAGCTTCTATTGTAGAAGGAAGACGAGGACGTCCGCGACCTGCTGAATAGTTGCTCCAACTGGAGAGAGACCCCGTCCACGACACCCACCACAGAAGACAGCCCACTTTCCCTGGCATACCGCTGCAGAGGGCTGTCTGAGGCATCCAGCCATCTCTGTTGCTGCGTGGTGCGAAAAGCCTCTCGCTTGCAAGAGATGCTGGATAACCGCCAGCCGTGAAGACACAGGGACTGCACTGCCTGGTGGTACCACTCTACGTGGGGTTGGCACAAAGTTGGGCCGGGGAGGAATCTCTCTTGGTGCCTCAGAGAGCAGAACTAGCAGGTTGGGACGCCAAACGGCCTGCAGCCATTTGGGAGCCACCAGAATCATCCTGAGATTTGGGTGATCAACACTTGGCTGATCACCCTGTGAATCAGACAAAACCAAGGGAAGGCGCAGATGTCGAGGTTGTCCCACGGGTGCTGAAAAGCGTCCTCCGCAGCCGCCCATGGGTCCGGTACGACGGAACAGAACACTTGAAGTTTTCTGTTATGCCACTTGCCCCTTGGCAAGTGAGGACCACGGCAGCCCCACCAAAACCTTGGTGCCTTCTTAGGGGCCCAAAACGTTTCAGGGCGTGAAGGATGACCCACAGAAGAGGCCGTGGCCCCTTCTCCTAGATCATTGTGTTGACGAATCAGCGCGATGATCTCTGCAAAGGTCCTCTGTATTTCAGGGGTGTCCGCATCTTGAGGAAGAGGACCCCTTGAGTCCTTCTAGGGTGCAGTCCTCTTGATCTACTCTTCCAGCAGGAAGGAGAACCTCGGCAGACCCCTTAGATCCATCCTGAAGTACTTGGGCATAAGACTGCGTCGATCCTAGGACCGAGCCAGTAACGTAGGCCTTCATAGCCAAACTCTGAGGAGAGGACCCTTCAGAGTTCCTCCTGTCTGTCTCGCGCCAGGAGGTTGAGGGGACAGGTGAGGAGGATCGGGCATTCCCACCTGTCCTGCCAGCAGAACCGGCAGGAGGGACGGGCTGCGCGGTCATCAACCCATGGTGATGATGGCAACATGAGTCCAGTAGAGTGCCTACGCCTTTGCGAAGCACTGTCCTGAGGAGAGCATAGAGGTTGGCGCAAGCTGAACCAAGCCGATCGCGTTCAGGCTGGGTCGAATGCGCAGCTGGCTGGCAAGAACTTGTGCTGTCCTCTTGACGTGCCCCAGTCTTCTTCGAGGCTGAAACCTCGTGAGAAGAAGACTGGACAGGGGACCTCCCTCTTCTCTGTCTCTCCAGGTGTTCAGACCCTCGAGACTGAGACACCAGGTTGGGAACCTGACTGAGCACGGGAGGCAGTGCCAGCAGGAAGAACCGAGACACCTGCATGTCTTGGCTCTTTCTCTCACCCTGTGGTTGAACCGGGATGGTGAGAGGTCTCTCAGGCACCGGTTCGGGACACTTGTGACTCCTTAGAGACTTAGAGACTTGAGCACTCGGAGTGACTCGACTCCGTCAAGCAACCGACACAGCAACAGTCCTAGAAGCAGACTTCTTAGGACTGGTGACGGGAGCGCAAACCGAAGTCTGCACGCCCACGCCTCCCAAAACACAAGACTTTGGTGAGGTAAGCGCTTTGGTTCTCGAGCCCAAAGGCCGGGTAGAGCCGACGAGAGATCCCACTGCTTCCCCTGTGGAAGGAAGCAGCCCCTTAGAAGCACCATGGCAGGACTTCCTGGGGGGGGGGGGGCAGGGGAGAGGCAGCCTTCCTCCTCTTCGGCCAACGAGCCTTGGAACGGGAAGAGGCAGCAAACAATGAAAACAAAGACGAAGTCAATGAAGACGACAAAACCTTCCTTGACTTCTTCTTCGTCACTTTCAGGGTGGCGGTCAAGTCCCCCATCCAAGAGGGAGCAGCAGACATCACAGGAGCAGGAACCATCATATGGGGCACAGAGGAGGTAACCATCACAGCAAAACCTGGAGGCAGGAGCACCACATGCTGGGACACCAGGACAGGAGTACTTGGGTAGGAAAGTGCAAGGAGACAGTCACTGGCATCTTAGCGAGCGCTGTCATCGTCACCATGGCAGTCGTGGTAGTAGAGGCAGCATGGGTCACCACCAGAACGCTCGCCAGATGAGAGAAGAGGTCCTGCAGGGAAGGAGGGCTCAAAAGACCCAAGGATCGCCAAGCTACATCCAAATCAGTTGCCTGCTTGCCAAGGAACTGCTCGGCCACCAAACTGGAAGGAGAAAAGGTTGGGTTAGCGGAGGGAGACTCCTCTAACCCCGAGGGAAAAATTTCTTTCCCAGAGTGAGGAGAGGCCCCCGAGAGGAGGCCATCCTGGTTGTCCGCTCCCCCCTGTCGTTCCAAGCCCGACAAAGTGAGCGAAGAAGATGAAGGAGAGTCTTCTCCAGAAAGAGAGATAGCCAGAAGGGGAAGCTTGCCAGGAGAGAAAAATGAGGAAGAAGGGTTAGCCACCAAGGGCGTAGTCGGGGGCATATAACCCTCAGACGACACCTTGGCAGCCTTCCTCCAATAGCATTTCCTCCCTTCAAACTTCACCCACTGCTCAGCCGACCAGGAACAACACTCAGCACAAGTAAAATCACATGAGCACACACAGCCCCTGTATGATGAACAGAGGGCATGAGGATCAACCTCAACATAAGATCAGAAGCTACCACATTTCTTGCCACCAACCCCAGGACACATGCTGATGGAAGGCGGCCTTGCAAATGCAGCCTTGCACACAGGCTTGTCAGATTCGTGGGTTTGCATAATTATACTCACAAACACTCATATACCTCAAGCAAAAACAAAGACAGAACGATCCCATCGGCAAAAAACAGCTCAATGACAATCAGGGCAGAGAGGGAGAACACACACCTGCACTGCACGAAGGCCGAAAGCAAACTGGAATGTTTACGTCCGGGTGGGCAGGACCCCCACCTACTGGACAGTGGCTAAGTGCCTAACTACCTGGCTTGAGAGTTCCACGGCCATTTCCAGCTTGCTGTAAGTAATTCCTAATGTAAAGGACCCATGGTTTGTATATCATGTAGGAACGACTGGAGGTCTTTTGATGAAACAATCAATAAAAAAGCAGGTTATGACATTTTCAAGACACCCAAAGGAATAAAAGTAAGGTTTTCTAACGATTTTAGACGACATCTTGAGTTGCACCATTTTCCGGCTTATTCCGGCTTATGCAGCGGCCCCTGAATGGAAGCCCCAGTGTAACCTGGGGACTGCCTGCATCCTCCTTATGAATTTGGAAGAAATGTCAACAACGTTTGGCTTTGGAATAGTTCATGCATTTGGAGAGATTAATTATCGAACCATTACCCTCTTCCGTAAGATAATTACAGGTAGTGCTCGAGTTACGATGATTCGACTTACGATAATTCGCTTTTACGATGGGCTTAGCAATTAATATCGATACAACAATAATTTGAAAATACTTATTTTTAAATTTCGCGGGTGACTGGCGCAGGCAACAGCGTACAATCCAGCAGCGTACGGTGTACGATACGTTGGCCCGAGAGGCTGGAATAGGTACATTAATTCAATGAGCCGACCTCACTTGCTCTCGTTGTGTCGGAAGTCACAATAGGTCAGTGTTCGTTCGCAATTTTTGTGCGTTTGTAAATACAAGTGGTGCACGAGTGACGATAATTTGTCTTACGATAATTCGAGTTTACGATGGAGTTAGCAATTAATACCGGTACGGCAATATTTAGAAAATATTTTTGAATTTCGAGCGGGCACAGGCAACAGCGTATCAGGCAGCAAAAGAGACCAACTTCTTTTTCTCCATCTCTTTATTCCATCTTCTAGTTAAAAAAGTAAGAGAATGATAAAAGTATTGTTAGTAACCTTATACCCTTGCGAAAATGCATACAGCCATAAACAACCGAACGAGAAACTGTTGTTTTGCTAATAACTGAATCAGATAACAACTGTTTTGCTTATATTTCAACCATCGTACGGTTAAACAATTACCGTAGTTATGTTAAAAATGACGTTAACCACTGATATATTTTTACACTACACCCTTATCCGCTTTGGAGAAAAGATCGGCAAGGAAATATACTGCTACAGTAAATTTAAGCTGCAAGTTGCAGTTGAAGCTGAGAAAAGAAATGTTCAAGCTGCTAATGACTATCAATTATCGTGCACTGGCAACATGGATGAAACTCGACCGCAAATAAAATTGGAAAGTATTTTAATCTAAACTACTGGGCATGAAAGAACACATATTACTGCTGTTTTCACGCCGATAAAAGATAAATACGAAAAGCTCGTAGTATGATGATGCAATCAAGAGAAAATAGCGAACGGAATCTTGATTTTTTTTTATACAAAACAAACAATCCCCCAAACGGCCAGCCGCCAACATCATCTATTAAAATAATAGCTAAATTAATTTCACAACGAGACTTACTTAAGTTATATTTCGACTTAAAAACACTTCGTATAACGAAAAATATATATGTCCCTTAGAAATAAAGTACCTAGATATTCGTTTACGCTAACTAGAAGCAAGAAATGCCATCTGAACTGAGTTAAATGCAGCGAAATAAAGACCGCGTGATCGATTCCCAAACCAAAACATTTGATCGCTATGATCGGAATTTATAATGCGAAAGCAGTATGAGAATATTTACAATTGGATACAGTGTAGTAAAGCATAACTTTTTAAAAGATCCTTGGAAAAGATGCACATTTGTTATTTTGATGTTTGTATAATACGGTGTTATGTGAAAATAGAATACAGTATAATGTAGGCTAGGCTACCGTATATGATATACGAAAGTGCAGGCTAGGCCTCGTTTTTTATTCAGTTTCTCTTTATACTGACATCATGTCAATTTGCACTGAACCTGCAGAATTAGCTGACACTAATAATTACTATACCATATATGTATAAAGAATACTGTGTAGTGAAGGCTAGGCTACCATATATGTATAGATGGTACTGATTACCCTAGTGTAGGCTGGGCCATATTCGAGTTACGATTTTTTCAACAAACGATGGGTTTTTTGGAACCCAACCCCATCGTAAGTAGGGGAATACCTGTACTAGGCTGGGCTATGTCAAAAGGGTATTTCTTTCTTTCCAACCACATGTTTTTGTACTGCAATTAAACATATGTGAGTCTGTTAAATTGAGAAAATATTCTATAATGCCACAAATTATCATCAAATCAAGTATATGGGGATGTTCTCTTCTGAAGTCTCCTTTAGGCTTCCTTTTGTCACCATTTTTGGGTAGACTACTGCATTCCACTCTGCTTGTCCTGTGTATTGCATTTTTCTTGCCGATTTAAAGCAACTGCATAAATTGTGTGGTGAATTCATGTTTACCAAAACACTCCTTTCAGGGTTTACAGAGTGATTTCACTGGTTCCTGAGTCTGCCATATCACAAGTGCCATAAACTACACTGGCGTCACAACGCTCTGTTCTTGACAAGTTGTGCTACTTATACAACTCTGGAAAAAGCTTCGAAGTACTGGATTTCCATTTTGTGCCTTATAAGTATATAAGTAGGCTATTATGCATTTTCCACTTGCAAAAAGCAATTGTGATAGTTTTTCACATGAATTTTGCTAATCTACCAAAATGTGACACTATACCTTCCCTGTTTCTAATACTGGGGACTTCCCAATGGAAATCCAAACCTTTAAGGTCAGGTTAGGTTGGGAGGACAGACTCAGCGACCTTGGTTTGTGTAAAACAGTTTGGAAATCCTCAATTTATAAAAAATTGGAGCATAAAAATGACATAGAAGCAGCAGGGCAAAGTTTGACATGAAAAATTGTCCAGAGTGAAAATCAACCTCATTTACAACAATTTTGGTTTATATTTTAAGGTGTTTCGAGACATTTAGTCTTGCTCAGTGACCTTGTTAGATAACGTTGAGGATTTTAGATTTCTTTCAGCCCAAATAATATTCTTCTTTTAATAGTTTTTCTTCTCATTCACTTAAATAATCCCAGTCTGACCCAGTCACGCCCTGGGGAATAAAGACTGCAGGACGGGCCGTGCCCAAAGGAGCGTCTGCAGTGGAACTGGAAGTCTGACTTGTGAAAACCACCACCAAAGATTCTAACAAAAAGGTCAAGGTCAAGGCAAAACTGAAGGCCGTTACCAAGGTCTGGTTCCTTCCTGCCAGTTGGCAAGACCCGAATATTTACAGCTTTTGGTAAAAGTTCAGGTCTTTTGTTTGGGTTGACGACATTTACTCTCTTTTGTTTGTGATTCTTAGATATTCATCCCCCAAGGGGCTGGTAATAAATGCAGCCCCCATTTTGCACATGACCTGGTAGGTACCAACCCTTAGGGGTGCGGTAGTAGTCTTCAATTTCGTCTTAACTTTGAACAGGAGCCGTTTTCATGACCGTTATCCAAATGCCAAAGGTTTTCCTCTGCCCTCTGACCTTGACCTGCCCTCTGACCTTGACCTGCCCTCTGACCTTAACCTGCCCTCTGACCTTGACCTGCCCTCTGACCTTGACCTGCCCTCTGACCTTAACCTGCCCTCTGACCTTGACCTGCCCTCTGACCTTGACCTGCCCTCTGACCTTGACCTGCCCTCTGACCTTGACCTGCCCTCTGACCTTGACCTGCCCTCTGACCTTGACCTGCCCTCACAGGCCACAGGAGGAGGATCCAATTCACCTCGACGAAGAGACAGGAAAGAAAATCGGCCGAAAATCAAAATGAGAAACAACGGTAGCCAAGTCTAGCCTTGTCTAGTCTAGCCTTACAGAGCCTGCCATGGGCATGGTGATGCCCTATACCACTAAAGCAGCCAATCCGAAGGCAGAAGCAACGGCTGGGCAGCGCCTTCAAAGCCAAAGCAAATCAAATAACGTCAATAATTGAAACCGACTGAAATGACGCTCAGACTGACCATCGTCGCCTTCACCTCCAAGAGCCGGAAACGCCTCGCTTCATTCGACCTTATTTCACTCGGAAACTCGAATTCAACCTCGTATTTAACCACGAATTCAACCTTAATCATTGGCTTACCTCGGCTGGTCTTCAATTCGGTCATTCAGTCGATGTTTCCGGTCGAAATCGGTCGATTTCCGAGTCTTTTCCGGCGATAGGCGGTCACGCCGTCCATTCCACAGTCGACTTTGTTTACATGGGAGTTGTAGTAGTAGTATGAGGCCGGATTTGGCTTTGAAACGGCTCCTCCTCCTCCTCCTCCTTATCTCCTTCCTTTCTCAGTTGATTCCTCCTTTGTGTGTGTGTGTTGGTCCCAGTCCTTTGTCTCTGTCACACCACAAATCTTTTATTATAAATTCTTTCCTTTTCTCAGCTTCATCTTTCGACAGATCTGCAAACAGGAGAATCTCAGCTATCGGTTCCTTATCTTCTTGTTGATCCATAATTACATCATATGGGAGCCGATTCCCTCCACTCTCAAGGGTATGACTCAGATAGAAGAGTTTATTATTATACATATCTGTCTATTGGCAGGAAGGAAGGAAGAGGTCCCAATTTCGGGTCTTAATGCACAACTTGGTGTGTAACTTGGTGCTCTCAGGATTGTTCTGTATACTTGATTGTCTGCCTTTTGCAGTTCATTTGTGGTTTTCTTGTCTTAGAGTTTCATGACTTCCGTGGCGTACACGAAGGATGGCATTGCTAGTCCTTTGCAATACAACTTTCCTATGTTCAGCCTGAGACAGCTTTTGCTGATGACTGCATTGGCCATATGTATCCTTTTCTGCTTTGCTTTATTTTGTGTCCTTTTTATCTGTTCTCAGGTGGTCTCTTATCTGCATCTTGACTATTTTTATTCCTTCTGTGTGCTGCATATTTTCTATATCATCAACACTGTACCGATCGCTGAATACTAATATATTGCTTTTGTCTTTGTTTATATTGAGGCCACATTCGCTTGCTATTTCCATAAGGGTTTGCATTATTGCTTTTGTCATTTCTTCAAGGGTGTCCCGTCCCAGGATTAATCCATCGTCTGCATCTAATAGTGCCACCATCTTTATAACTTCATTTCTGAAACCTTTCGTTGTACTCTCTCATTTTTCGATGATCATCAAGTAAGTTATCAGAAGGAAGAATATTGTTGAGCCATTGCACCCCTGAGGCCTTATTCCATTCGTTACATTTACCTCTTTTTGTTCTATATTGTTGAGGCATAGACAGACTTGTTACGTCATTTGTATAGATCTTTGCCACTGCACTTAATTATTACCTCTGCATGTAGCCTGTATTTCATCCTGACCTCTGTGAGATTTTTCTTTTAACTGAGTCATATGCTTTTTGGGAGTCTGTTGATACCACAAATAACGGGTCTTTTCTTCTGTGCATTTCCTGAATGCAGTTTTCTGAGATATACAAATAATCAATTCCTCTTCTTTGAGTAGCAAAGCCTGACTGCAGTTCATGTGCTTTCCCTATATTTCTAATATGCTTCTCTATTTTGGTTTTCAGGATTCCCATGAAAACTTTATATGACACATTAGTTAATGCAACTGGT
The DNA here is from genome assembly GCA_039081455.1 of Macrobrachium rosenbergii. NCBI lineage: Eukaryota > Metazoa > Arthropoda > Malacostraca > Decapoda > Palaemonidae > Macrobrachium > Macrobrachium rosenbergii. Next base: position 54,400 of record JANJGK010002370.1, read on the forward strand.
CTGAGATCTTTGACTGTTGGGGGTGTTGTTTCTTGGGTGTGAGTGTTGTTTCTTACTTAAACCAGCTGTTCTGTGTATTCTACCTTTCAGTTTGTTGTTGAAACATTCTGCCAATTCTCTTTGAAGGTTGGAGCTTTGTAAGAACAGTCTGAACAGAACTGGTTTCATTCCGTCTGGCCCTGACGGTGCTTTGTTTGGTTCCATTTTCTCCAGTTGATTTTTCACTTCTTCTTCTTCTTCTTCTTCTTCTTCTTCTTCTTCTTCTTCTTCTTCTTCTCCAGTTATATTGACTTCTTCCTTCCACCGGGGGTTTCATTTCTGTCTTTGTTAGACCATCCACTCCATCCACGTGTTCTCTTCATGACGTGTGGTACATCATAGCTGTCCAGATCCTGCCATTGTTCTCTTCATCATTTCTTCCTCATCGTGTTTATTCTGCTGCTCTTTGTTTCTCCCATTCCATCTCTCTCTTCTTTTGTCTTCTTCTTCTTCTTCTTCTTCTTCTTCTTCTAGGTGTATTTTCTTGCAGAATTTGACAAGCTCTTTCGCCCGGGTTTCTTCCTTCATCTCTCGCTTGTTTTCGTCGTGTGTCTTGATCCACTGTTTTTTGGAGGTGGTCCTACTTCTCTCTCAGCATGTCTGTGTATTCCCAGGTTTTCCTGTGTCTGTTTTTGTCATTCATTATCTCATTCCTGACCTTTTCTTCATATTCTTCATATGCTTTCTTTATTGTCATCTGTACTTTTTGTTTATTGTTATCATTTTAGAATGTTCTTGGAAAATTAAGAAGAAGAAGAAGAAGAAGAAGAAGAAGAAGAAGAAGAAGAAGAAGATTAAGTAAATATTAGGGGCATTAAAGCGGAGTCTGGCAAATGGCCAGTAGCCTGCAGAACAGAATATAAAAAATTAATGCTTCTCCACAACATTATAAACTCAGAGGATAAAAGATTACTTAAAGAAATAAAATAAGATCAGTTAAGAGCCCCTGTGGACTGAGGGCACAAAAGCTTAGAAGTCATAAGCACTAAATATAACAGAGAGATAAATGGAATGAGAGAATATACCAAAAAAGTCACAGAAAAAGGAAAATAAAGATAAGAATTAAGCAAGATATAGAAGAGACTTCGAAAGAAGAGAGGAAAGAAATGAAGAATTAAGCTGAGGTTCGTAGGAAACTTCGGGGAGAATAAGTGCATAAGGCAACTGGAAACAAAGGACGCTTGTGTGATGATATGCAAGCCAGGCTGAATTCAATGTTGAACCTGAAGGCTGACTTCCTTCCGGGGTAAATATGAGGACGAGGTCTGTGACATCTGCTGAGTGGGGGAGGAAGGGGGGAGGAGGACAGCACCAAGCATTTTACTTATTCAGGTGTAAAACCATACGAGAAACAGATCACGATATTACGTCAGAGAACCTAAAATCCCCTGACAGAAAATGGGGGAATATATAAATAAGGATAGCCCTGAAAACGAAGAATGTTGTTGACCTGGAAAGCGATGGATGTCAAAGCAACAGCTTCGAGGCTCTGCCTCAATTGCAAAGAAGAAGAAGAGACGAAATGGGAGGGTTAAAAGTCAAGTGGAAATCAACTGTAGTGCCTCGTTTAGAAACATCTCTCAATTGTAGGGGATATTGGTGCTGAGAAGGATAATGGACAAGAGTTAAAGTAAACATTTTGAAGTACTATAAAGTAAAGTAAAAGTAAAGACGATTAAAATTATAAACGATGGGTGTGCCCGCAACTGTGTTTGTGGAGTGAGCGCTTAGGAACCAGGACCCAGGAACCAACCAGCAATTATTACCAAGAAGACATCTGTGTCAGTTGTCTGAATGACTGTACAGGCATTAGGAGACGTATCAACTATATACTACAGATGGAAGGCCATTCTGGCGCCTGCGTCCTCGTGTTGACGTGACAGCTCTTCTGCTTTTTCTCTGATGACAGCCTGTTCCTCTTCTTCGTAAGATTTCTTCAGCTGACTTCCCACACGTATTTGGTGGATCGTGCAAAGTGTGAGTGAAGAAAGAACATGGCATCCACGATGACAACATCTGTCTCTAATGGTGGTCCATTATTAGTTTTAAGTTTCGCAAGCTTGTTCATAAGTCTAGATTTGTCGGTTTTGTTGAGACTTCCATCTAATGAGCAAGGACTGGTGCGAGAGGAGGATGAAAAACCACACCAAGATCAATATTTGCTTGAGAGCTCAAATACAGCAACTTCCAGAGAAATCTCTGTCACCCTTTAGCTCGACAATTGTCCTCTCCTTTATTTTTAGATTGCTGACAACTGCTGAAGAGGCAAAGGTTTTAGTATTCCTTCTTCAGTGACTTAGAAATATTCTCATCAGTCTTCAAACCACACATTGTCAAGAGCTTCATGCAGAACGGGTGATCATCCATCTTCTCCTTGTTGGATGTGACTGGTTGAAAGCAGGAATACCAGTAGATCTTGAAGCTGAATCTGCATCCACAGCTTGTTCTAAGGTAACATCAACTGATGTTCTCGAAAAAGCTTTTCTGGTTCTTCGAACTGACAGTGCCCCATCTTGAAATACTGCTGCTACCTGTGATGACTTAGGAAATCCCCTTACTTCATACTGGAATTCCTTTATCTTAGGTTTTTCTTTTTTTTTTTTTGTGAAGCTCCAGGTTTGTTTCTGTCATACTAAAGGCCATCTTCCTTTTCAACTTCTTCTTAATCAGGTCACCAGCTGATGAAGAAAAGAGAAATTACAATTAATAACTGATAAACAATTGTTGCAAAATCATTTAATGTAAAATATCAGTAAATACTGTCTGTATGTATATATATATATATATATATATATATATATATATATATATATATATATATATATATATATATATATATATATATATATATATATCTGCAGATGACTGTTTGGCTGTCCCATGACAAACCAGCTACCAAACCAGATGGCCGAAGGATACCATCTGGAGTAGAATGCTGCCTTTTTGAAATACTGGTTGCAAGCTCAGTTTCCACATTTTCGACTTCCAGGAAGACTCTTGAGTGACAGTCCAAGTGATAAGTGTTTTGACGTCTTCATATTGCCTCTAGAAGTAGAGAAAACAGCATCGTCTGATACTGATCTTATCAACCGTTCAATTGGTCCATTATTTTAATTTTTTACTTTACTGCCTCTGTATAAAACTCTAAAATAATCTAATACTTCTGGCAGAGGATTTCCTTGAACAGTCATAAGTGATTCCAGGCTGTGGTAAACACCACAATTTTTTTTCCATCCTTAAAATGAGGCGCCGTGAGAAACACGGGGCTTCCTGCACAGACATTTGGTCAGAAGTTGCTCGCTTCACTGCAGTTTCTGAGATAATTTCGTGGTTGCAGATAATGAGGCCAGTCTTGTTCGAATGCTTCGGTGTTTTCAGCTGACTGGGATGTGCCGTCATGATTTGATCACAAAGACGTGTTGCTCTTACATGGCGGTCATGTATTTTTGTCAGAAACTCGCTGCCTTCATTGTCAATATAAGAGTCATATCAGTGTAAGCTTTCAGTTTAGTGAAAGCATCATTATGTTCTTTCATCTTTAAGGATGGTGTTATTTTATCTGCTTTGCTCTCACGTCTGTAGAAGGTATTTGTGCTAACATCGTTTCGTCTTTGAGAACTTTTGCAGCGTGTTTGATGGATGGTCATTTCAGCATTGTCTAAGGTGTTCTTTTTCTCCTTTGGTCGTCTTCGTTGTTTTCGAACAAAACAAAAGAAGAGACTTCTTCTCAAAAATGTCAGTAGGACTTCATGACGCAAAGTCGGGTGTGCTTGATCGAAGGATATGTTCATTACCAGACCTTTCTGTAGCTTTCTGAGCGTTCGTTGTTGATGCGAAATTGCTATAACACTGTGAATGGTATCAAATTCTTTCACTCCAGCCCACAAATATTCATTAAATGGTTCCACATTGGGGTCTTTCGTCATTTGCATAACCTCCCCCATACGTAGAATTAATCGCATGCAGCCAATGTTTCTTCATAGTAGATTTTAAGGATATCATATCCTGAATAAAATGGTATATTATATATGTTCATCAGATGAAAATTGTACAAGTAATGGCCATTTGAACATCCCCTATGAACCAAGTTTTTACAGAGTCACGACATCTATAATTATAAGAATTTGTTCTAGCGTCGTGAAATACGTAATATACCGAAAATGAAGCGTAATATACATAAAATAAAATATGACATACATTTAAAACATAATATACTAGAAATAAAACGCAAAATGATAAATTATAGACGTTTTTTAAATAACAGGATGAAATTAGGTAATAGTAGTGCTGGATATCATACCCCGAAACTATTATACTTAACTTTAGACTAACTGAAATTCAAGTGCTGTCAAAGTGTTGGTTCCTCAGCCAAAAACCCATAAAATGACACATTGCACAAACCTGAATGATATATTAAATGGGCATAAGGGCATAAATACCCAGAGAGTCTCGTGTATTTAATATATATACACTTCTACAGGGTACCGTAACCTGAAGGAATGATATATTAAATACGCGCAAGGCGATGATATTGTGTTCGAATGTATTCAAATTGACTTCGAAATTGCACCAAATTACTTATTTATAAGTAAGGCGCGATATCATACACACAGACATAAAAATTTTTAAAAATTAATTTAACTTAAAGTATTTAAGTTTTGGTAACTATAGATGTCCGGGGACTATAATGATATAAAAATTAAGAGTGGGAAATGTTGGTGAATGCATTCGAACAGTTGCCTCCTGTGTCGAGGGAGGGAGGGATCGGGAGTCGGACTGTCAGTTAGCATTTATCAGTGTTGTGGTATGGACGTGTTTCCGTGTTCCTCTTCGCGCGCCGGATTTACCCCCCAGAATAACGAGAATTACTCAGTCAACCTTTCTGCAAGTCGACGCGAAGCCCTTGGTGTCCCTCGTAAGTCGGCAACGGCACAGATATGGGCTTGAGAACCGAAACAAAGAGGTGGGTTCCACCCGGGACCTCCACCGTCAGCCACCGGTCTCCAATGGCGTCGTTGCGAGCGATCGGTGAGTCTCCTCATGTCGTTATTTCGTCTTTATGTAATGATGGGAGTCATTGTAAATGCCCTTTTCATTGTTGTCATTATCACCGCCGTCGGCTTTTTGTTCAGATGATGATTTGAGTTTGAGGAGAAAGTCATCGTAAAATCGAAATCATTCTTCTCCCGGGGGGGGGCGTGGCCCGGTAAACAAAAGGGTTGCCAGTTTGTGTTTTTGTTTGCAGGTTTATTACGGTGAGAGAGAGAGAGAGAGAGAGAGAGAGAGAGAGAACCCTGTCTTACCTAATAATTAAGGACCCCCCCCAAGAGGGGAACCGTAGCTTTTAGGGTTGGGGTCGGTTTTCGGGGGGAGGGGGCCAGGTGGTGCACATCGCCCCCTAGCCTAATATAGCCTGGACCAGATGTATGTACATACGTAAATGCATACATACATATATGTATATATACTGTTTATATGTATATATATATATATACATATACTGTATGGATGCATTTACGTATGTACACACATCTGGTCCAGGCTATATTAGGCAAGGGGGCGATGTGCACCACCTGGCCCCTCCCCCCCCCCAAAACCTGAAGGTTATGCCAAGTATAAGCTGCCTTTGCTCAGCTGAGGTTAGGCTATGGTAGGCTGCCCTTGGTTGTGTGATGCTCAACCCTGGTAGACTGGCTTTTTGGTCAAGTTTCCTTTTAAAGCTATAATGTCATTTGGATTTGAAGGATCCTTTAGGGTAAAAATGGTAAAATTGAAGAATACTGAACTGCCTTTAAGTGTTCTGGTCGATGAAATTCAGCCGAGTCCTCTGCATACCAGGAGGTTTGAGAACTTGTTGATGACATGGTAAATAACATTATAACACTTCATCAACACTTAGAACTACAGCAGCCTATGATACTATGTAGTAGGGGAAAGTGTCAGACTCTTCCATGGTTATATGGGCGGACAGTAACCGTACATGCTCATTTATTAGGCTGTGTGAATTTCATATCAAATAGGTTGTAATAAAATGCTTATTACAACCTTCTTTATTTAATTAGCTCGAAAAGCAGGAGTGTAGTTGACTGCAAATTGACTGTGATCTGACACATTTACTTGGGGTTGTTACAACACAGTTATAAAGATTTTCCTGAATGAAAATGTCACTTGTGAAATGTGATCCTGTTTCTGTAGGTAATACGGTTGATGGCCCAACACTGGGTGCCAGAGGTGGCCCTGTTGCTGCTGGTCTGTGCCGTGCCTGCCATCACTGCCACTGCCATTGAGAATCAATGCATAGCAATGGCACCTTACTTGCACGTGACAGTCATGCGACTCTCCAATCTCTCTCTCTCTCTCTCTCTCTCTCTCTCTCTCTCTCTCTCTCTCTCTCTCTCTCTCTCTCTCTCTCTCTCTCTGTATAGAGTATCGATGGCCACTACTCTCATCCCATAACTCTTCTCATGCACACACAAACTCACTTCCTTTGGACCCAATTCAATCATTTGTTGGAATTCCTCATCCCCACTTTCATTTGCCAGACTTCGTCTTTCCTCAAAGTCATCTGCACACTCGTATCTCTTCTCTTCCACAGCTTATTTGCAGTTTACCCCACTCAGACACTGTAAGTGTAACATGTACTGGCCTCTCGCACTCTGCTGGATATGCTGTGAGTGTCTCCACTCCATAATGCACGCACACACAATCACACCATATAAGCAACTCGCTACCAAAACCACTTCTTGCATTGTGAATACACCAGGTTCACACATAGCTTGTACAGTAGCTCTTTAATGTACGCTTTAACTCTCCACATTCGGGTCTTTTTGGGCTTCTTTCACACTTCCGTCATCACTTCTGTTCACAAGTCATCTACAGTTGCAGGAAGTCTTATCTCCAAACCATCACTTCCAAGATCTCTCAGTCTGCTCAGAATGCTTTCCAACTCCTTCAACACAACCATTCCCCTTGGAAAATAATTGTGGTTGGTGCTCTCTTCCTCACTCCCTGGTATTCTTGATATCATATCAGCTCTCACATTTCTTTCTCCTGGTACATAAGCAATCACAAAATCAAAGTCACTCAAATCCTCAGCAGCGTTTGCTAATATACTGTCCACATTCTCCATGCATTGCAAATAAACTAATGGTTGATCTGTTTGTTCCGACACAATATACAAACCCTCGGTCCTTTACATTAGGGATTACTTTCAGGTGTAGGCTGGAGACGGCTGTTAAACTCTTGAGCAAGGTGGTTAGGCAGTAACTACCTCCAGGTAGGCGGGGATACCCGCCTGCCCGGATGTAAACATTCTACTTTGCTTTCGGCCGTCAGCCGTTGCTGACGTGTTTTCGTTCTCTCTGCCTGACTGTCGTTAAGCTCTTATTTTCCCGGTGGGATCTTTCTGTATTTTTGTTTATATATGCGTGTGTTTGATATTTGGTAATACAAACCCACGATTTGTGATAACCTTGCGTAAGCCGTCGTTCCCTGCCTGCTTCTTGGGTTGACGGCCAAGGGCATAACTGGAGTAGCGTAACCAAGTGGTAATGCTTCTCTCCAGCGGCCCTTTACGTAAATACTGAAGGCGCCCCTGTACTTTCGGAGATATAGTTTGGGACGCAGTATCTTCACTCCCCTACATCCATCGGGACGTAAAAGTTAGTTCCCTTCTTGGGCTTCCGCCCTCCGTGTGTAAGGGGCATCACTAATTTCTTCCTACTTATGCTGAGTGTTACTCGCCGCCTGCGCTTAGAGATTTGTGGGCCGAGTGGGAGGTTACGGGCGTCGTCGATAAGTTCCGCTTCCACGGCGCCCTTGGTGGCCTCCCCTCCGTCCTTTTTTCTCTTCCCGTAGGTTCTTCCTTCTCTCTCCTTCGCCCTCTTCGCTCGAGCGATCGAGCGACCTCGTCTAGAGTATCTCCTAACGCTGCGTAGGGCTGTTACCCTTGTAGCGGGAGGAGCCTCCCTCTACTAATCATCTTTGTTTTTCTTTCAGGTTGACAGTGAGCATCGCAGACACAGCAGTAGTTGGCTGGATATATCAAGAATATCTTGCATGAAGCAGTCCCGACATTCATTCAGTGTTGCTTCGGGATCGACCACAATACCTGATTAGATGACATATTTACACGTCGGGATCGCTCTGACTCTGTTCCCGCCGATGTAGATCGGTCGCTGTCATTGCTGGTTTTCATGTATGCTGTTGCAATGCTTCCTGCGTATCTGTGGTCCATCTGCTCCTGCTGTTCCCTGTGTTATGCTCTTGTCAACTCAACGACAGTCTGTGGGCTGCTCTCCTGGTCTCCTGCCGCTAACGTAGCTCCTGCATCGGATGTCCTGATCGTGCCCGCTTCTTCTCCTAGTGATCGTGCCCTGGGCCGCTTCTGTTGTGTTCCTGCCAGCTGCCCTGGAGGTTAAGATGTCTGCCATCCTGTAGAAGATGTTGGCGTGAAAGGGAAGGAAGTGGCCTTGTGGAAGTGACGTTCCTGGCCGCTGCACAGCTCCTGCTCTCCGAACCTTTGCCGTAGCTCCTGCATCGGCTGTCCTGATCATTCCTGCCGCTTCTGGCGGTCGTGCCTGGGGCCGCTTCCGTGCGTTCCTGCCAGCTGCCCCAGAGGTTACGATGTCCGCCATCCTGTAGAAGATGTCGACATGAAGATGTAGGAAGTGGTCCTGTTGAGGTGATGTTCCTGGCCGTTGCAGTAGCTCCTGCCTTCCGAATTGCTGCCGTAGCTCCTGCATCGGGTGTCCTGATCATGCTTCTCCTGGTGGTGGTGTCCTGGCTGCGTCCGTTGTGTTCCTGCCGGACTACCCTGGAGGTTACGATGTTTCGTGTCCACCATCCTGTAGAAGATGTCGGAGTGGAGGTGAAGGAAGCTGTCCTGTGGAAGTAGCCGCAGTCTTCTTCATCTCATCTTCGATTTCGTCTTCTGCTGCGTCGCCCCTTCCTCTCCCGAGGTCCAAGGGGGGTCCCGAGAATCGGACAGACCTCCATCGGCCGAAGGAAAGGAATGCTGCTGCTTCCCCTTGATGCCCTTGGAGGTCTAGGGACTGCCTCCTTCCGAGGAGGCAGTGGGTCTCTCGTTGGCTCTTCCCGACCTTCGGGTTAGGAAACCGATTCACATAGCCGTGGGTTTTGTGTTTCAGAAGCCGTGGGCGCACAGACCTCAGTTTGCGATCCCGTTCCTGAGTCTTAGAGGTTCCACCTCTAAGATGGGGGCTGCTTCGGGCGCTCGTTCGTGAGCCGCCTCGAGTGCTCGAGATTCTATGGAAAATCGAGTATCCCGATCTGGTCTTGAGAAATTTTCCTGGGCCCAGTTCGGGAGCAGTGCGAGAGAAAGGGCCGAGGCACCCAGGTGTCTTGGCTCCTCTTCCTGCCAGCACCGCAAGCGCTCCCTGAGTGTTTGCCAGTGCTCGGTCGGGTTCCCAGCCTGGTGTCTCGATCCTGTCGGTTCGAACACCAGAAGAAGCAGGGAAGAGATTCTCTTTGGGAGTCCTGCGGGACTTCTAAGGGATTGACTCTCTTCCGGGAGACAAGTTTCTCTCGTTGACCGATTCGCATTCTCCTGTGGGATTTTGCGTTTCGGGGGCCGCGAGAGCGCGGCCTCTCGAGGCCACTCCCTCGTTGCCAGTCTTGGAAGTCTGCGTCTAAGACTGGTTCTGTGCTTGGCTCTTTCGATCTATTTGGAAACAAAGCAGCCACTCCCGATTTTCGGAAGTCTCGTGGGTAGCTCGAATTCTATGAATCACGAGCACTCTCCTTACGAGAGGCACAGGACGAGAGAAAGTGCCGAGACACCCAGGTGTCTGGTTGCCGGGACACCCAGTTGTCGGTGTGCCGCGACGCCAGGTGTCTCGATACTGCCCGCCAGCTGCTTCGGTTGCTCGTGCGGGCTTCGTTCTTGTGTCTCGAACTTTAGGGTTCGAGCATGCAAGATAGCAGACACAGAATTCCCCTTTGAACCTTCTTCTTGAGGGGCCTCGGCCTCGAAGGAGTTTAGAGTTCGGGAAACTAGCAATTGTTCACAGCAGACGAGTCCTGCCTGCCCAGTTATGATTGTGTTGGCGCAATTGGCTCGGCTCCGCCCCTGGTCGCACTTACGAGACTGGCTCGGCTCGACTCGGCTTGCCAGACTGGCTCGGCTCGACTCGACTCGGCTTGCCAGACTGGTTCAGCTCCACTCGACTCGGCTTGCCAGACTGGCTCGGCTCGCCCCGCCTGCCTCCCAGTCTGCCGCATACCGACCAGCTGGATCGCGTTCACGTGATCGGCTCGGCTCGGCTCGGCCCTACTCGGTTTTTTCTGATTCGGGTTCTCGGCTATGTTCGAGTGAGCATTTTTTGCTCTTCCCAGGAAAGCGCTTTGCCACGGCACAAGTGCTCTTCTTTCCCTGTGTGGCAGTAATCTCCTTCGGTTGATTATCGCTCACGGTCCGCCTCTCCTGCTCATCATTCTGGCAGGATGGGTAGGGATACTCTTTTCTCCTCACCTGTTCTCATCTCCTCTCGGTTGTTCCGAGAGGCGCGAGACGGACAGAGAGAGCTCCGACAAAATTTTCTTTCGGAGTTCAGCTGCCTGGTGTGCTTTGGGTATCGGTCCCCCGATTCTGTCGTATTATAACCAGGTTGCTGAGGAGGGTTTCATGGGATCTGTCAAGGTCTCCCTCCAAGGGGAGAGGTACAAGAGTTTCACGCATCGGAAACAGCGAGGGTCTTCCTCTTCAAGTTACGATCACCCCTGTGTTCTCGGGGAAGTTCGCGCCGACGAATCGGTGCGAGGATCCCCGGGACAGGACCGCGGCTCCCCCAATGAATAACTTTCATCACTTGCAACCCTTGCAGTTTCCGAGGGGCCGATAGTGTCAGACCGCCGTGGTCCTGGCTTCCGAGAGCGTTCTCGACCTGATGAATTCTTCTCTTTGATGGAGTTAATTCAGGTCGAGACACCAAACTTCCACCCCTGCCTCGACAGAATATGAATTCTTCTTGCCTCGGAGGGTCTTGCCGACTGCAGCTTTTGGGCAATTCTGGTGCTAAAAAGAAGAACTTTGTCCCAATTCGGATCTCCGGTTTCTTAAGTCCCGAGTTGGCTCGACCCTTGGGAACGAACCTTTACTTGGTTCTGCCTTTCTCTTTCAGAGATTTGCCAGATACCCTGGTAATCAAGGTTCCCACCAGGGCACTGACTTGTCCTTTGGACAATGGCCAAGAACTTTGGGTCTTAGTCATCTCAACTCGACCTTGAGTTCAAGCCAGCCCCCCTCAACTCCTTAGCTAAGAAGTCTTAGGCTTCAGAAGAAGATTGCAACTGCTGATGCCTGGACGAAATGATGCTTATCGAGTCTCTGGAACTGGCAGCGACATTGCCGAGACCTGGGAATGGATTCCTTCAGGAGAAGTATCTATTTCCCTTAGGTCTCGGCAATTCTTTCCATCGAACTTTCATCCCACCACCTCTCCTGTGCTCCCGATTCGGGAAATGCCAGCCGGCTAGAGCTAATTGCCTCGGTACCCTGTCATCTTGCAGAAGCTTGCCCATGGTGGAAAATGGAAGTCTGCTTCCTTTTCCCCGTTCTTTCCTCTTCGATGTATGAGGAAAGAGTTAGGCTAATGCTTGATTGTAGGAACCTTCGAATATGCTTGCATATTCCCCTCACATCTTGTGTCTACTTACGGATTCACAGATTGAGGAATAGGCGCACACTGGTAAGACTTTGTCTTGAATTTGTGTGACTGAGACGATTAGTACCTTCTCGTCACCGTCCTGGGCTCTGGGCATCCTTTGGCCGTCCGAGAACTCAGGATGGGTTTTGCGGCACTCACTGGTTTCGTTGAACAACAAACCACAGTAGTGGCATTTGTCGACAAACAGGAGGCAATCATTTTTTCCTCCTGTTTCATCTCGACATTTGAAGGTACTCGAGTGTTGTTCTGTTGCACACTCGACAGCTCAATTAACCAGATGCATTCCTGTTGGGGATGTATTGGTAGGCAAGCCTGGCCTCGGGTTTGAGTGATTGGGACAGAACATGCTGCTCACTCTTTCTTCACGAAGATTCATGCAGAGACTGCTGGACTGAGAAATCCCTACCGTCCTTCTGTTGCCTCCCTGCACACAAGTCGGTAGTGTTTTCTCACTCCCTCATACCAGACCAGGGGCCGCTCTGTTGAGGCATGCTGTCTTTTGGTGAAAACTCGATATCGACGTCTTTTCCCTCTGTATTTGTCCATTTCGCTAGGGGTTCACGAACATTGCTCACCCCGAGTTACAGACAAATACTTGAAGACTTCGCCTTCATCCGACCTGATTGCGGAGGCATCGAGAAGAATTCTGCTTGACCCATCCTCCTGTGCAGCTACACAAGAAGCGGTTGTTGAGGCAGTACATCCCTGTGTGTTCAGGACTGGGAGACTTTCCAGCTTTCCTTGCAAGCACAGGCTTTCTCGCCGAGCGGCAACGGATATAGCTGGATATCCCTTGAAGTCCTGTGCAACACTGTCCCAGGGACTGGATCCGTCTTCGCTGATGGTGTCTTGTTGGAACTTCTTCTTGGGTCATAGTCACTCGTCAAGTCTGGACTTCCTCGTCTTCTCCGCCGAGGACTGCTTCTCTCCCTTTCATTTGTGAAGAACGTAGGCCCTTGCGACCTAGTCTTATATCTGAAGTAGCTTTCGTCTCCTCAGTCGAGAGTTAGCTACGGACGAGAAGCTTCTTCAGTCATGCTCTCCCAGGGAACTGTTTCCTGTTTGGCATGCGACTCTCGTTTAGGGTTCCTATCCGTGCTCTGCACTTGCCCTATGAGAGTCGTCGGATAGAGATATGCCCTCTTAGGTCCATCTCTCATCTTACCCTGGCCTTGGCGTAGAAGATGGAAGAACAGGGATGGGGATCATACCTCGACTCGTTCTGGGATGTCGTAGGTGGACTCCGAATCCATTGGCATCGACTGTCAGGTTCAAGTCCTTCTTGTTCCCCTCCTCCTTGGACTTTGTATCGATGATCCAGATCATTAGTTACTTTGTCCTATTGGGAGCTGTGGTACTTTCTGAAAGGTTCAACATTTCCTAACCTGGATGTCGTCAACGTTTTCGCTAGTACTGTCTCTCCCAAGGAAGAAGTGTCTAAGGACATATCTTCCTCCTGACTTTGTGAAGCGATCAAAGGAGGTACTTGGCAGCTGATGACGATGATAGCGGTACCTTTCACCCGAGAACTCACGAAGTCGATGGCTTGGTCCATCCGTCGCATTCCGGAAGAATATGTCGGTACCACAGGTGCTGAAGGCGGGTGTGTGGTCCCAACAGACTACCTTCACCTCCTTCTACCTCCGGGATGTTGCACACAAGTCCTTGGACACTTTTTCCTTGGGTCCTGTGGTGGCTGCTCAACAAGTTGTGTAGCTTATCCAGCTCCCCTAACGGGACAGGTTGCATCTCGCCTATGTTGTACGGTTGTGATTGGGAGAATGAATGTTGAGTGACTGGCCTCTCTTCTTTCTCCCCATCCTGGCTCTCTTCCCACGGGCAGGGAGCGGACATGCCGTTACAAGCTGGACCAGGCGATCGAGGCAGATAAGCACATAACGGGAGCTCCCGTTCTATTTCCGTTCAGGTTAATAGAAGCAACCCCACTCCTTCCTCTTGCAAGGGGAGGAAGGAGACCATGACTATGAGACAACCCAATGGTTGTATTTGCCTTATTGTCATCCGACGTCAAATTCTTCCCAGCCTACTTTGCATGAACTGATGTTTCCTCTTTCATGCAAAGGGACTCAGAAGTCTGACAACTGATCCTGTGTTTCTTACAACCCGATCTTTTGTCAGAGGCAGTTTTTCCCTTCCTCGCTCTCACGACCAGAAAGGGAAGACAAGGTGGTGACCTCCAGTCAGTTCAGAGAGACTTTCTCAGATTCCTCCCTCCAATCAGTGAGTCTCCTAATGTAAAGGACCGAGGGTTTGTATATTGTGTCGGAACAAATAACAATTTTTAAAGTAAATTGTATTTTTCCTAACTATACAAACCCGAGGTCCTTTACAATTATGCCCACCTCATGCCACCCCTCAATCTGTACCTGGGCCGAAAGGCAAAGTGGAATGTTTACATCCGGGCAGGCGGGTATCCCCGCCTACCTGGAGGTAGTTACTGCCTAACCACCTTGTTCAAGAGTTTAACGGCCGTTTCCAGCCTACGCCTGAAAGTATCTCCTAATGTAAAGGACCGAGGGTTTGTATAGTTAGGAAAAGTACAGTTTACTTTAAAAATTGTTATGTTTCATCTGTCAGCTGAATACGGAACTCCGGCAACCTAGCTGTCCCAAAGTCCCCATCCCCTTGACTCAACACACCCTTTCTCTCCCATAACAACTCATACACACACCTGCTCTTTCTCTTTCTCTTTCTCACTCAACTTTTCATGCAACCTTTCCTTTTCCCTAAGCTTTTCCTTACTCCACTCTTCTGTCCTTTCCCCTTCGGCCATCACATCATACCCCTTGACGTGCTTACTATCACCCAAATCGACGACACTTCTCAAACTTCCCAATCTATCACCAAGATGTATGTATGCCTCTCCACCTTTTCTTTTTCACATTCCCACACACCTGTACACACACCTTTGGGTCCTTTACATCCATAATCCCATCAAACACATGTACGACCCGCCTTATCTCATAACACGCAGAGCTACCGTCCAACATAAACATTTCTCCTAAACTCTCTGCGCCAATTCCAACATTAGTCCTCCACCCTACTTTCACACTCCACACACTTCCCGAATCCCTTGGCAATTGTACATCCTCCATCGCATACACCTCCACTCTAGAAACCATCTTCAGACTTACTTGTCCACCCTCCTCCACATACAACTTCACACTGGTTTCACTCCCCTTTCGTATTTCTATCATTTCTTGTTCTGGGTACACCTTTACCCTGTTTTTCTTCCAAAATGCCTATCCCTGCAACACCTCATACTTCTCATTCACTCTGTCCACAACGTAAAAATCCTCCTCCTCCAGCTTTATTACTGCAACCGCAACTGACTCAGCAAACCTCGCACACACCCTTACTTTCAATCCTCCAATCCCTGTCACATATCCAGCACATTCCTGCTTCCGTGCTACGTTTTCTTTTAATTTCTCATATGCCTCTCTGAAAACTACATTTCCACTACAACCAGTATCAATCAATGCTTTCAGTACCACTCCACCACATTCTACCCTAACACACAAACAACAATCTACTCGATCCCCAAAACAGACGTTCCAACTCACGAACCCTTCTCTTACATGCAATACATCTATCCCTTCCATACCAGAGGGCTCACCACGGTAAACCCCCTTCATACTTAGTTTCCCTGAGGTTGGGATTTGGTACGGCAGACTTCTTTCACATGACCCTCCATTCCACATCCTTCACTCTTACTCCGAGGGTTCTTACACGTCCTGGCAAAATGCCCACTCATTCCACAATTTCCACAGCGACTTCCATTTACTTCCACTCTGGCAGTCTCTCACTCGATGCCCTATCTTTCCACAGCCGAAACACTTCAACTCTTTCGCTTGTGGGCAATCCCTCATTACATGCCCTCTCTTTCCACAGCCGAAACACTCACCATTGGCCCATCTGCAATCTGCTTTCACATGACCAGTCCTTCCACACCTGTAACACCCTTCACTACTACTCATTCCCATTCGACTTCCCTTCACATTTCCATTTACTCTATTCACACTTCCACTCCTAAACCTCTCTCGGCTTCTGCTCGAGCTCCTTTTCCCGTTACTTCCCACATTCACTCGCACATTCTTTCCTCCTCTCTCTATCCGGTCTTTCTTGCATTCTTCCAGCAGAGCTCGCATCACACTTAACTCCTCACTCACCAAAGCATCTTTATATGTCCTTCCATTCACTACGTCCGTCCCAGCATACATTTCTTTTACTTCATCCTCATTTACTCTCATGTCTTCTAAGATCTCCAACACATCCTCCCAGTCCAAACGTTTTCCTGACCACTGCTTTCGATCTTTCTCTTTCTCATTTAATATGACCCTAATCCTCTCAGGGACAGTGGCCAAGAACTTCCGGATGAGGTGCTTGTTTTCCTCAATTCCCTCCTCTCCAGACTTTTGCCTACAATACCTTTCATACTCGTCAAAAAACTCATTCACATCTCTTCCCTTCCCGATATTAAACTTTTCTATGCGGGGAACCTCCCTCAGGAACACTTTTGGCCTCTCTCTCTTCCACCTCACTCAAACCTTCACTACTAATACTGCTACTGCTACTAGCGCTTTCATTCTTCTTCAGTTCCTCTTTCCTCACACCTCTCCCTTTTCGTGTTCTCTTCTTGTTTCCTGTTATGTTCTTACCTTTCTCTTCCTCATCACTTTCACTCACCTCACTCATACTGTCCTCCACCATGGCAAGTATTCCCTTACTCTTACTTGACAACTCCTTTCCTTTCTGAGGAAATTTCTCCTTTGCACCTTTTGCCTCATCGTTCTCACTTCCCTTCCCAATGTCAAGCCCACTCTTAGCCATTCCAGCCATCTTCTTCTCCATTGCCTCCAGTCTTGCGACCAATTTACTCTCCCTTACCTGGGCTTTCTCATCTATGGCCTCCATTCTTGTAACCAATCTACTTTCCCTTGCCTGGGCTTCCTCTAGCTTATCCTGCAGGCTGATCATCATGCACGTCAGCCTATCCAACCTCTGCATCCAACCCTGCTCCCCTTCACCTGACCCAACACCTTCCAAACCTGCTCCCTCCCTCTGCCATCTCCAATTATGCACCCCACTCTTACTTTACTATCAAAGTGCCTCACGTTGGGCGCCAAATTATTATGTAGGGCTTTTTATAGTACACAATTGGGACAGTATGATGGGAACAGTTTTGAAGGTTATTAAATTAAACTCCGTTTTTCCTTAACCTAATTTATTTCCTTAACATTACACTTATTTCCTACTTACTCTTAATATTTACCAAAGCAATCTTCCTATACTTAAACTTAGCCGAACTTTATACTACAGATCACCAAAACCTATCCTTAGTTCCTTAACCTAACTTCTTATAGTTTTTGCCCAATAATTTGAAGAACCTAATCTAATTTTATTTCTTAATCCTCAAAATGGAAACACATCCAATGCTTGGAAGATCAATCTTCAAAGTCTACTTGGGATTGTCCAACAAAGATCATTTGAGAACCAAACACACTTTTCTTTAAGTAGTGTTCTGTACACAACTTCACTGTAACCTGATTCACACTGTGATTCCTCTCTCAATGTTTTTTCCACAGTTTCCTTGGAACAAGTCTATAACAATCAGTATATAGTGTCTTGTATTATCATTTTCTACTGCAAACTTGAATCAGTCAGCCTCTGGTTCACACAACTAATTTGTAAATAATACTTGCTGCTGCAAAGCATGGCAAGCATTCAGGAGGGAAATAAAGGCCTTGTTTCCTTCACTGGTTCTCAACCAGGTTCTCTCAATCCAAGCACTATGGGCATTAAGGTGAAGGGGAGTCTACTCTATCCTACCACTCTCAAGCAAACTGCAAGGAAAGAAAGAAAAACAACATGAAAATAAACATAATAAAAAACACCACAACAACAAAAGCGGAACAATCAATTCACCCATACCGTCTTTCATCATACAAACCCAAATCTAACCTACCACATCGTCCCCTCAGTTGTGCCTGTTGCGTCCCAGGTTGCAACAAAAGACAATCATTGGAAAGGCTTCTTGAATGTACATCGTCTGTTGTTGAGTTCTGGAGATTCCGGTTCGAGTAAGGGCACCGTTGGTGCTTCCCGGACGAATCCCAGCCTCTCAAGAGGCATGCTGCATATAGGGGTATTTCTCCCCCGCTACCCAGCAAAAGGTTCTGGGAATCTTCCCGTAGCCCTCGGCCGTCTTGCAGTACTTGGGACAGCCCCGAACGCTTTTCTCCGTCTGGTCGTCAGTATGTGGCTCCCAGGACCTCATCTTTGCCTGCTAAGCGCCCAGCTTTGTCCTCCAAGAGTGAGTGCCCAGTGATAGCAGAGCGCCCAGAAGTGTCCGAGCGCCCATTAGCCCCCGAACATCAGGAAGTATTGGAATGCCTTCTGGCACCCAAGCACCCATCTTCAGTAGAGCGCTGATTTTGGCTGATAGATCAGTACAAGCTTCTAGTAGTCAGGCTTCTGCTAGGCACCCGGCACCAGCCCCTCCTCACGCTTGTCTGGTGTCACAACGAAAGAATCGTTCCAGGTTCTTTCAAACTTCAAACAACAATGTTTCAACACCAGCAATTGAAATATGGGAAATGAACATAGAAAGAAACTCTCACAACACTATAACACTCTTATTCACGACCTTATTTACAAAGAAAATGAAATGATGTTTCCCCTTTGCTCTCATTCAACGTAACACTAAACAAAATAAATCCAAGCAGTTACAGGTAGGGGGAGCAGATTGCAAGGTAGAGCAATCTTAATACTGAAATGGTGAATTGGTGAGTTAACTTATGTGACTGGGGTTTCAGCTGAAGAGATGACGCTGTCACGATGACCTCGGGCTTGACAACGTCACAGAAGGGCAGCTGGGGACTCAGCAGGGATGTTGCTGGTACGATGACCACGGGCTTGTAGACGTCACAGAAAGGATGTCTTTAAGATGATGCATCAAATGCTGTTTCTTCAAGAATCTGGAGATTGTGCAGATGCAGGCAGGAAGGGCTGACTACTTCACATTGTCACAGGCAGGAAAGGCTTAGCGACTCTTCCACACAAGCAGGAAGGGCTGACTACTTTTCTTCGTCACTGGTATGTAGGCTCGCTGCTTCACCTCGTCTCGGAAGGGGTGGCTGCTTCTCTTCGGTTTGGCCAGGACAAGATTTTGTGGAGAAGAGTAAGGGTCGTCTGAAGGGGGTACTCCCGTCAGTACCTTGCTTTGCCTGACCTCAGAGTGGTGTCTTTGTCTCTGTCTGTCTATATCTCTGTCTTGGGAAGTCTTTTTTGGAAGCTTAGATACCACTGTGTGGCCGGAGCTAATGACGACAGACAATCGTCATTCCCATGTAAGGATTTTTTTATTTTCTGCACAATGATTGGTTCTTAATAACTGCCTCTTTCCGGTCACGCCATAGAAGATTCAGATCAAATTTTCTGATGCAATGTGGATCGAATATTGCACCATGTTACAAAGGTGTGGCATGAGATACCACTTGGTGTCGTTTCCACAAGAAAGGGTTTTCATCGACTCGCTGATTGTCCACAACGCGTTGACAACAGTAACTGACTGGTGAGCGAACACAGGAAGCAGTCACGTCTTGGAAAAGAGCTATTTCTTTTTCAGTGCATTTCCTCATTATTGCATCTACCCATGACATCTGGCGCCAGACTTGAATCTTCCCACCATGTCGGAACTGGATCCATCTTTAGGACCAATTAAGCGTCAGTTAGACAGCATTTTGGGTTTGCTGCAGAAATCTTCATCTTCAGTTAAACCCTCTACGGACCCTTCCTAGTCTCCGGTATCATCTGATGTGGAAGATACAGTTCAAGATGCTGCCTCTTCAGCATATGCAGCCTTACTGAGGTATCTACGGGAAAATTTTCCGGATTTCTTCACACCAGTGGCCCCTTCTTCACCTGCTGCTGCAGATTTATCTAGGCTCCGGAAAATGGTACTTCGTCATCCTCCAGGAAGGTGTCAAGTTAAGTGGAGAATTGGCTGTCAGACTAGAGACAGCAGGGCAAGACCTCGTTTAGTATTCCGCCTTCACGTCTTTCTTGTGGAAGGTATCGGGCTTATGCCACGGGAGAAGCTCCTTCCTTGGGCTGCCTTCTCTCAAGGGAACTTCTCTGGGCTGATGTGACGCGTAGATCCACTTTTTCCTCTGCTAAGGTGATGTTTTCCTCCTTAGAGATGGATCACTTATTGAAGAACCTTTTCAAGGGGTTTGAAGTCCTGAGCTTCCTGGATTGGTCTGTGGGATAATTAGCCAGGAAGGCTCAGGATTCCTCTGCCATTTCGGATGAATGCTCCACTGACTGGCTAGAGGTTCTAGCTTGTGCTGATAAAGCTGTCAGGGATGGTGCCGAGGAGTTCGCGTCCCCCTGTGCCATGGGCATTCTCAAGAAGAGGGAACTCTGGGTATCCTTTATAGTACGGTATGACTTCGTCAGAAAAACAGCTCCCGTACGATTTCGCTGTCAAAATTGATTTGATTGCTTATTCTGGTTCATTTGGGTGTATACTGTGGGAAAGAGGAGGGGGCCAAATTTTCCAACCCCTGTATCCCCCCATGGGGGGCCTTTTTTGTCCCCAGGGGAGCCCCGGTACTCACAATATTTTCAAATCTGCTAATAATTAATTGATTTTGATGATTTTTGAATGTCTATAGGGGTTTTTGAAGATGCCAGATCCATTTGTGACACAATTGAGTAGACTGGAAGTGAATATCATTCATTTTCAGTGTACGAGTAACCCGGACACAGTACGGAAATGGTACCGAACACGGTACGATCGACAAAGTTTGTCGCAATCTTACGAACCTGGTCATGTAACACCTCTTTTTCAGGGTTTTCAAGTATGACAAAGTGAATGAAGCTGTTGTTTTTCTTAACAAACCTTTAGTTTTGGGGAAAATTAGCCATTCAGACACGTAAACAAAAGTATTTATTTTTTTTTTTAAATTACCAGGATTACATTATGTAAATCATAATGTGACAATTCACGCAAACTGTTCAACCACATGATGTCAAATACTGAGCTAGGAGTGATCTGTTTAATAAACAAGTAACCCTCATATTATCACATGTAAATGCTTTCCGTACATGAAAATAAGCACAACTCCAGGCTAGAATAATAAAGCATCGTGTGACAGGCACAGCTGACCAGAACAAATGATTGCAATACTGCATACTATAAAATACTACATATTGCACCACTATGGCTGATAGTATCGACCAGAAAAGAAGGCAAACTAAATCACAGAAACACTGGACCTATTGTTAAGCATTAGAATCATGGCTAATGCTGTATGCAACATGCTACCATTCACTGCTTATCACTCATCGTCACCATCCTCATCGTCAACATTATGTCTATCATTCTTGATGGCATTTCAACAATCAACACCATAACATTTGCAAAGCAGGATGCACGGAAGGCCGTTCTTGGGACAGCTGCATCTTCCTCTACATGCAGATGTAGAGGCACACGTGGTCAGTTCCAGCACAGCTTCTGGTGCAGGTAGGGTAAGGCACCTCACTGGTGCGTACTCTCCCTCTTCCAGGCTCCAGCCATTGTGATCGATTGGAGGAAGGACGGGGCAGCTGGTATGATAAGATTAGCCACGCATGGCTGTGTAATTTGCCCGTGTTATGTGTGGCATCAAGACCGCGCGGGTCATTGGTACCATCTCATCCTCTAGATTTCTTGAACGGAACATCTCCCATCGCAGTGTAGGGAGCGTCTTTGGACCTGTTGGGGAGTAGACATGATAAACAAAGTGCTCCAATAGTTGGAGCTGCTCTGGAAGCTCAGTACCGACCAGCTCTGTTGGCAGGCATCTGTCACCAAGCTCCCTAAAGCAGTTGATCACTGCATCGTCATCAGAAAGTTGCAGACAAGCATGAACCCACTTCTTTGTAATGCCCAGAAATTCCCACCCCCCCAGGTCAGTGCCAGAAAAATTATGAAGACCAATGAGTTCTTGGCATTTGCGATGGCCAATCATTTTTGCTCTCCACCACTTCAATTTCTGTATTTGACACCTTTGCCAGTTAAGAATTTGAGACCTGTTTGAGGGTGAGTGGCAAGACCACCGTAAGACACCAAGTGGAGAAGAAGTGTAAGAACATCTCTTGCCACTTACTTTCATCTATCGAAGCCATAACCTGGTGAGGTGTCAAGGTGCCGGCCTCCTCGTGCGTGTACCCCTCTTGGAAGTCATGGGTCTTGATTTTGTTTCCGTACACGACGACCAGATTCAAGGAATGGGACAATTTTTTGAGCAAGGCTCCGGCAAACATTTCTGTTAAGCTTTGCTTTGATCTTGTGGAGGATAAGATATCCTTCAGAGGCATGGTGGGCTTCATCCCCTAGTGTATCACGTACTCTGTTGATGACACTGCTCTTTTCTGACGTGTTTTGTTCTCGAATGACTGATCCAGATAGTTGTCGAATACAACGTGAGCCTTGCTGCAGCTGGATGCCAAAGATGCAATATGCTCGATGAATGCTGCCTGGAAATCAGATGTCTTGAGCATTGTTGGAGTTTTCTTTGTGCTTTGGAGTACACCCATTGCATCAATGACCAGGACACGAGATGGATGACCTGTTATGACGGGATCTCGCATCCAATGGTCCGCCATTGGCTCCTTCAGTGGCGTGCATCAAACTAGCCTTGTCTCCAGGGATATAGAGTGACCCATCTACAGCACAGATTGAATGCGGATGCAAAGAGATCTCAGATTCACTGATGGTCTCCTCAAGTTTTGGAACTAGCTCCCGTCTGCTGCCTTGAACAATCCTAGCAGCTCACACTCTTCACGTAGCTTGATCACCTTGTGTCCCATGCGCACTTTTGTCTTCTGCATCCAGTTAGAGAAGTTCTCCAGTTTTAATTTCTGCAATGGATCCCAAACTGAGAGTTTGGATCAGTAGTAGCCTGTCTTGAATGAAAGCCTGGAACCTCTTCTGCCCCTTTCAGCAAAGTGCAGAATGTCGCCTTTTGCCTTGTCGGGAACAAGAGCCGGTGATGCTATGTTGTTCATTGGTGTGTTCATTTCCAAGGGGTTTCCAGCACAGTGCAGCTCCACTGATTCACGCAACTTCAGGGCATTTGATCGTGTTCTCGCAGCAATATTCCCCGCCAGTTGGTAGTGCTCATTTCGTTTTGTCCCCTCAGATGTTGGGGTAAAACGGTTCAGGAACTGTTTTACTATTCTGGCAAGATGAGGTGTAGTTGTAACAAGATGGTCTAGAGCTGCTTCATCCTGAGTCAAACCAACCATGGCACTTCGAACCTTTGATTTCGTGTTCAAGTGTTTGGTCATTGAACAGACATGTGAAAGGAACTTCTGATTTGGCCTCGACAAAATCCCCAGATTTCAGTGCTTCCCAAGTGTCTGGGTCTTCTTTTTCGAGGGCATTCATCTGTGCCAAGTGAACTGGCATCATCAGGCGCGAATAGTCAAGCAAATAGTGCGCAAAGAAATACTTGAAGTTCTCCAAGGCTGCTAGATAGCCTTCCCAGTCACCTGATCGACAGGCACTGATGAGATTTGGAAGACTTTCAACCTGTTCCAGGTACTGAACGAGGAACTGCGCTAGTTCTCCAGAGCCCTCGGCCTCATACTTCGCGCACACTTCTGAATGCAAGGACTGGATGTCCTCAGATATCTTAGTCATTTCAGGATTTCTTTCATGGAGAGCACTCTTGAAATCAGAGCATTTGACTGGCAGTGCTCTGGGTGGGATGATAGCAAACATCGCATCAAACTTCATCATCGTGATGGCCAGACATGTCATGGTGTGGTACTCGATACCACGTTTGTAAGCTTTGCCATGGCAAATTTCCGGAAGGGCTGCAGAAGTGTATATACCACTCTCGATTGCCGCTCCCATCCACTGTCTTTCCCAGGCTGTGAAGGGCAGCAAATACGACGTGCAGTGCACCTGCACAGAGAACCCAGTTCTCATTGCCAGCTGACTGTTGAATCTGGAGGGCACGACTGTATAGATCCAGGTCCAGAGTAATGATGGTTTTCCTCTCAGGACCAACCACTACACTAGGAATTCCCTGAGTCAGTGCCAGGACAGTGTACAATGTGCCATAGTTTGTAGGTGATGTTTTGTAGAGTGGAGCAATTACTTCAGTGTTGGTCAGTTTATGACAAGAAGATGACTGTGACATCAGCAGAGATTTTGTTGCTGCCCAGGTGGGCATTTCATCTAGCTTTGTCGTATGATAGTGTTTAGTTTTGATGACTAGATTTCCTGAGTGGCTTTCATGTTGAATGTCTGTCGTCGTCTGATCTTCTGTCATTTGTTCGTCAGTTGTCTCTTGATCGTCTTCGTGGTGGTCTTGTGCCAGATGTCGGCATTGGCTGTCTTCACTTCGTTGTTGACCACACGGTTCTCTCTGCTGTTTGTTCATGGGACGATCTGCTACTTCTACCGGACAATTAGAGTTGATATTGTCCAAGTGGTTTTCAGATACGAAGTAACTTGCCATTGTCCCATGTTTCAGTAAAATCTCCGAATGTCAGTTTTCGTTTGCCAGTCTGGTGTTCCTCGAAGCGTATTGGCTTCTTCTTGATGACAGGTTCATTCAGGTAACAGATATCCAGTGAGAGTGGCTGACGCAACTGCAGCTTTTCTGGAAGAACAAGGGGATCGTTGACTGGAACACCATCCTCTGCCCTCTGGTCGATGACAGTAAGTGTGCCATGAAATGTGTTTTGTCCAGTGGGACTGTCTACCAAGAGGCCAATGTTGTCGACTGCAAACCAGATGTTCACACATTTTTTTGACAAGATCAGGCAAGCAAAATCCACCCGTCGAAATGACTCGTTGAATGACGGCTTGCTCTAGACGCTTTTCAAAGTCGAGAATTTACGATAGTCACAGCCAATGTAGAGGTGAGATAAGTTACGGACAAGATTCTTATCGCACACTCTGGAGTGAACAACAAGAGGTACACCCATTGACAGGGGAGTCTGTGCTGTCTGTTCAAAGGTGCTTCTCTTTGCCTGATATTTCACCTGACAATCAGTTCCGGTGTTCTGAACCAGAAGCTGGCATGCTGCATCACTGATTTTGCGCACCTCTTGGTTGCGGCTCTTTGACATCTTGAGAACGTGCTTGCCGAAAAGAAGGCGCCCAATGAAGAACTGAAGCAGTGGAGGATTTTCAAAGTCTTCAGAGCTGTCTTTGAAAGACTCATCTGTATTGGAGCATCTCCTCTCGCAAAATGTCAGCTATGTTCTCTAAATTTCCAATGAGTTCCCTTCTGTCGAGCACTGAAGACTGAATTGCCTTGCTCATTGTTGCTTGGAGAACTACCTTTTCAGTCTCATTTTTCCGAACTGGTTTCGTGACATGGACGTTCGGAAGGCGCTCGGTATAATTAGGTTTTTCAGATGCTTGCAGTAGTTTCCTGTGCTACTAAGTTGTACTTGATATCTCTCCAAAACTGAGAGGTATTCATCATTCAGTTCAGCCACAGTAACAGAGACATCGTCACTAACAAGGAACTCTTCATCACACAGGGAACGGATGACAGTCACGTCATCAACGTTTGCTCGATTACAGGTGGGCTCTGCATACTGCAGGCAATTTTGGTGGTGGTGCTTCTCAAGTGCGGCTGCATCTCCTTTTTGGAACAAGTCAGACAGAGAAGTCCTGACAAGATCATCTTGAGTTTCCAGTTTTATGTTGAGGAAAGTGTGCCCCATGTTGTCTGAGAAGACACGATGCAGAGCTTCTGGACCTTCCTCAGAAGAAGAAGCAAAGATGGAGGCCTCGGCTCTCTGGACAGTTTTGGCTCTTCTCGGTCGGGAGTCTGCTTCACTAGATGGGCGCCCAGGTCCTCGCTGAGAGCAACCAGGGCCAGCTAAATTTGTCGTCTTCATTTTAAGTCTGTCAGTTTTGGCCTTGTTAACAGTAGATTTTCTGCACTCACTCTGATATTGCACTGAAGCTTGATCTGTTGTGTTCAAACTTTCTAAATGGTCTGCTGTGGTCTTAAGTCTTCGAGTTTCAGGTGCACCCGCATGGCAGATAATGCAAACGGCTTTTGTGGACACGACTCTTCAGTGTGCCACATCTTTCGTCTTGAGATACGTCACACCTGAAACCACACAAAATAATATTTTGTTAAGTCATAGACAGACAACTCACATGCTGTAACTCTAAAACGAAAGGTTTGTTGAGAAAAGCAACTGCTTCATTCGCCCTGCCATGCCTGAAAACCCTGAAAAAGAGGTGTTACATGACCAGGTTTGTGAGAATGTGACAAACTTCGTCGATCGTATCGTATTCAGTAACGATTCCGTACCATGTTCCGATCACTCGTATGCTGAAAATGAATGATATTTACTTCCAATCTACTTAATTGTGTCACAAATGGATTCCCCATCTTCAAAAACCCCTAAAGCCATCCAAAAATCATCAAAATCAACTAATTATTAGCTGATTTGAAAATATTGTGAGTACCGGGACCACCCCAGACAAAAAGGCCCCCCATTTTGGGGGGGGGGGGGGGATCTGGGGTTGAAAAATTTGGCCCCCTCCACTTTCCCACAGTATACACCCAAATGAACCAGAATATGTAATAAAATCAATTTTGACAGCGAAGCCCTACGGGATTGCAAGTCATACCACACTAATACTTTGAAGGGCGTGATGTCCTCTCATAAGTCAGCCCTTCTCTTCTCCCCTCTTGATAAGCGACACCTGTTTCCGCAAGATGCGGTTAACGAGATTGCATAACTTGCATAAAAAGTCGATGCAGGACTTATTAACCCAGTCAACTAGATGTCCCAGGGAATTGACCTCTTTCAACGCCAAGACAAGTTCACCTCTTCAACTTCAGCTCTTTCGAGGTAACAGGCAGAGGTCACAGTCAAGACTGCAAGCATCAGTTTGCTTCCACTCATGAGCCATCAGTGAATCTTCCTTGAAGCCTGCCGCTCATGAGTGATGTAGCAGTCCTCCATGCTCCAGTGGTGCCAGACTCCATCTCTTGTGGGAGAAATGGAGTTTGAGAGGAGCAGAGCAGTGGGTAGTGAGAGTTTTGAAGGAAGATTACACAATTCCCTGCAAACGAGAGTCCACCTTTAACGAGCACTCCCGTCGTATTGACGGCGTACTCCGAAGGATCGGAAAGGTATTCAGCCCCCTCAGAGGAAGTCTCGTCCTTTATCAAGAAAGGGGTGATAGAGGTAGTCCAGGATATCACGTCAAAGGGGTTCTACAACAGACTGTTTGTGGTCCCCAAGGATGGAGACCAGTCCTCGACGTGAGTGCTCTGAATTTCTTCATAGTAAAAGTGAAATTCCATATGGAGACAGCGCAATCTGTCTTAGCATCCACCCATTCGGGAGACTGGATGGTATCTCTTGACATGCAGGATGCTACTTCCACATCTCCATTCATCAAGACTCCAGGAAGTACCTCAGGTTTGTGTTCAAGAATCAGGTCTCTCAATTTCGAGCTCTCTGCTTCAGCTTGTCAACAGCCCCACAAGTATTCACTTGCATTCTTGCTCCCCTGGCAAAGTGGCTTCATTTAGAGGGCATCAAGATATTGCTCTATCTGGGCGATTGGCTGCTTCGTTCTCCCACGAGGGATCATTGCATGGAGGACCTTCAGAGGACACTTTTACTGGCTCAAGACCTGGGTTTACTGTTGAACCTACAGAAATCCCAGCTGATCCCATCTCAGAGAATTCTCAATTTGGGGATGACGATCGATGCTCAAATTTTTCAGGCTTTTCCATCCCCCAGAGGAGTACAGGACTGCCTATGGAAAGTCAATCTATTCCTTTCCCTCCAATTGTGCTCAGCCACACAGTGGATGAGTCTGCTGGGCACTCTGGCTTCCATGGAGCAGTTTGTAAAGTTAGGGAGGTTGCACATGAGAGCCCTGCAATTTTTCCTAAGGGCCAACAGGAATCGGAAAATTCATCAAGACTTGTGGAATTTTCCGATAACGCGAGAGGTCAAGGAGGACCTGTGTTGGTGGAACCCCACAGAAAGGTTGATGGAAGGAAAGTCTCTTCGGACAGTGAGCCCCTACCTCAATTACTTCCCTGACGTGCCAAATCTTGGCTGGGTAGCACTCCTAGGAATTAAAGAAATTTCCAGGATATGGTCCATGCCGACAATACTACAGCATTAGCCTACATCAGACTCGTTTGTTCTCCCTTTGCGAGACAGCAAAGGCTCTGCTTCTGTGGGCAGATCAGAATAAAACCAAGTTAGTAACATGCTTTATTCAGGGGAAGTCCAATGTCGTGGCAGACGAGCTGGGCCGTTTGAATCAGATCCTACCAATGGAGTGGACCCTGGACCGTTGGGCTTGTGCCGACCTATGGAAACTGTGGGGGAACCAACCCTGGATTTATTTGCAATATCCAGGAACCATCATCTTCCTCTGTTTTGCTCCCCGTTTCCAGATCTGCTTGCGTGGGCAACTGATGCCATGATTCAGGATTGATCCAATCTGGACCTCTGAGCCTTCC
Organism: Macrobrachium rosenbergii; assembly: GCA_039081455.1. NCBI lineage: Eukaryota > Metazoa > Arthropoda > Malacostraca > Decapoda > Palaemonidae > Macrobrachium > Macrobrachium rosenbergii. The sequence goes on from JANJGK010002370.1 coordinate 82,676, forward strand.
CTCCGTTTGGGGTGATAAGGGAAGTCCTGAACAGATTTCAGATTCATCAAAACATAAGAATGACCCTAACAGCTCTGTTTCAGTCGATTCCAAGTCTGCTCAGACAACCCCATATCTGGAGGTTTCATCTAGATCCATCCACTCTGGCCCTGACAGGATTTCAACTCGTCAAATTGGTTAGATCGAAAGGATTTTCAAGAAGCGTGGCGGAAGCTGTCGCTAAATGTAGCCGCAAATCCTCCAGCAGAGTCTACCAAGCAAAGTGGACAGTTTTTAGACTCTGGTGCAAAAGACATAGTGCTGCCTTCTATAGAACAAATAGTAGATTTTCTTCGCTATTTGAGAGCCAACAGAGGTCTATCTTCTTTGACTATAAAAGGGTATAGGTCGATGCTTAACTCCGTATTTCAACACAGAGGTTTGGACATCACATTGTGCAAAGATCTGTCTGACCTCATAAAGTCTTTCAGCTCTTCCAAGGAAGGAAGGGTCGTTTTCATGGGAACCTGGACATTGTAATTAAATGACTAGCAAGTTCATGTTTTGAACCCCTTCACTCCGTATCACTGAGAGATCTTTCCAGGAAGACTATTTTTCTTGTAGCATCAGCTACAGCAAAGAGAGTGAGTGAGCTACATGCAATGGACAGAAGAATGGGATTCTCCCAGGGGGATGCAGTTTGTTCTTTCACCCTGGGTTTTATGGCTGAGAACGAGAATCCGTCACAACCATGGCCTCATTCTTTTACCATTAAGAGTTTGGTGGACTTGATAGGCTCAGAAGGAGAAAAAAGAACTCTTTGCCCTGTAAGAGCTCTCAGATGTTATCTCCAAAGGACTGAAAATATCAGAGGACTGTCAAGTCATTTGTGGTGTTCATTAAGAAACCCATCTGCTAAGGGATTCAGAGCTGATGAAACAGTTTTTCGGCAACACCTTTTTATCAAAGCATCGGATAAAGGTGAAAGTTGGCAAGTGTCTATTTTATAACCCTGCCTAATTTTTGCAATTATTATTTAGTACCCAAGTTCGATAGTTTTGATACTTATAGAGTAAAATGAAGTCGCCGATGCCGGAACCGAGAAAATCACAGACAAGGATCTGAAAACCACCCGTGACGTGGACATAACATGACGTCGTGAGGTTCTGCCCATCCACCAGGTAGCCAGGCAGTAAGAATGGATATATTTACAGTCTAGGCTTCAACAAATTTGATAATGGCCAGCAAGATATGGAATTGTCCCCGTGGTTGCAAGACTGCATATGTGCTACGGCTTGCCACTTTGCATACAAGCAAGAAGACCCTGGCAAGATTTACTATAGCGTGAATAGTTGATTATTTCTGTAGTGGGTAACAGTTACTTGGCAACATTCATCTCTTGCCGCAGCAAATAGAAGGCTGTGTTGTCGAAACCTGAGGTGAAACAAAACGGATTGTCTTTTTGCATTCTCGTCCTGAATAGCTGTAGATCTAACAGATGAGCTATAGAGCGGTTCGTTATGTGGATGAATTACATACATTGATATTAGGTTTGATAACCTTGTTATATTCACTTAGCAGCTCCTTCGGGTGTTTACTTCTGAACGCGCTTACACTGCACTACAAGGTCACGGGGCAATCTGACTATCTCTAAGTAAACGATCCCCATAGCAGACTGCGTTAAGCAAATTACAGTGAACTTTTATTAGGATGCAATCAATTTTAACAACTGAATTATTTGTAAAGTAGAAACAATACAAATATCAAGAAAACGGAAGAATTCCAAGCTAACAGCTTAGTCCTAACAACTGCTGTGGAAGTTGCGATGAAAACTCCACAGAATAATAATAATAATAATAATAATAATAATAATAATACTGTAATAATAATAATAATAATAATAAAATGATCGCGAACGATAATGTAATCATGGGAACGATGACAAATCCTGCTCACCATCATTGATATCGCTGAAGCCTAGGATGGGTACTAATATCAGTTAGTGAATATGTCATCGGCAAGTGGGCAGTTTTCCCCACGTTTAAACTCTTCACTGTGGGTGGAGCCTCATGACGTCATAGTTAACGTCACTGTTGGGTTCAAAACCCTTAAATGCGATTTTGATGGCTCTGACATAGGAAACTGACTTTTACTCAGATAAGCACCAGAACTATTGAACTTGGGTACTAAATAATACTTGCAAAAATTAGGTAGGCTTATAAAATAGACACTTGCCAACTTTCACCTTTATCCGATGCTTTGATAAAAAGGTGTTGCCAAAAAGCTGTTTCATCAGCTCTGAATACCTTAGTAGGCCACTTTTGAAGAACGCCCCTCGTTCTTCTTAAGGGACCTTATTTTAGAGGCGCATTCCCAGATTGGGGAAGAAGTGTTACCTGTTCTAAAAGAGCTCACGATTTTGCAAGCTGCACACTGAAAATGCAAATCAGTGTTTGCGATGCATTATTTGCGGGACGTTGAAACGGCCTATGAGAACTGCAGTACATTAGGTCCTTTATCTGTGGCTGGCAGAGCCTTGGGTGAGGAAGCGTAGGAAGCTATCCTTCCATCCTGTGTCTTCGCCTTGAATTGTGGTGTGAGTTTTTTAAGGGAAGCCTGGAGGGCACTAGGTACCTGGAGTGCCCACCAGTTTTTTTTAGAAAAAGGTGGGTTGTGGTTACATTAATTTTTGTATGGTGTAGGTGACAGAGTTTTTCTGGTCTTTTATTGTTTTTTGGTACTGTGCCCTGGGCATGGGCATTATTGTTGCTTTGTCAGTCTTTGGTGTACTTCGTTGGTGCAAAACTCCTATTAATACTTGTCAGTGTTCAGGCTACTCTTCCACCGTGAAGTTCCCGCTTTAGTAAATGCAATCCTGGCTATGCCACTACACCATTACAAGGTCGAGATGAGCGCCGACCAGAGGCAGTATCCACCTGCAGCAGCTCTCTCACCAGGGAAGGAGTAACAAATATTATATTAATAATACTAGCCTATTTTCTAGTCTCAAAGTCATTAACCATTTTATGTTTTGAGTTACTAGATGTCCATGAATCCCCTCCACCTTCAGTGTGGATTCAGCTAAGTAATTACTGGGTAAGTTACTTATTTAAAAATGACATTTTTACATATACTTACCCAGTAATTATGGATGGAGCCCGCCCTCCTCCCCGCACATGGACATTTTATGCATAAACAAATTGAGTGTCTTGGCTGCTGAGTTATTCCTCTCTTACCCCTGAAAGTGGGTGGGGCTAGTCACCTACATGGAACAAGAGAGTCGCTACTGCGAATTTCAAAGCTTTTGCTTCTTACTCACCACCATCAAAGTCTCCTGAATTGGGACTACTCCAGGACACATCATAGCTCTCAGACTCTTCCAATACCATTCTACATTTGACACTCCCAAACATCCAGGTCTCTTGCAAACTTCCTCAATCACCTCTGCCCTCAGTTCATTCACACTTCCAGGCACCCACACCTTCAAACCTTCATATACCAAATCATTCAATCCACACCACACACTTTCCAACATGGAGTCACCAGCCCCCTTACACTCACGTGCTACTACCAGTCCTCTCGGCAGATATTCTGGTCTTGTGTCTTTCATTTTCTCTTCTTTCCCTTCCCCAGGTAGTCGAGACGTGATGTCTGCAACAATGTTTCTTATACCTGGGAGGTACTCCACTACAAAATCAAAATCAGTCAAATCCTCTACCGTTTGCATAATCCTAGCATCCACTCCTTTCATTCTCTGTAGATACAGTAGAGGTCGGTGGTCTGTACGTACCACGACCTCACACCATATAGAAACGGTCGTAACGCTTTCACACAAAACCGCAGCGTAGCCAACTCTCTCTCAGCAGTCGAATACTTTGGCTCTGACGAACTAAACGCCTTGCTTACATACGCTATCACTCTATCCCTTTCAGCTCCATTCACCACTTGCTTCTGCATCAAGCATCCACCCTTCGACACTCCACTCGCATCCCTATACAATCCCAACCTACTGGCATCTGCACTATAGTCAGGGTAAGCCAACTCCACATCCTTTACCATTTCTGCTTTCAGTTTCTCGAATGCCTTCACCATCCTTTCATCCCACCGCACAACTGTATTCTTCCAACAGCCTGTCCATTCAGACAATGGCTTTGCAATTCCCAAACAATCTTCCACAAACTTCCTTCCAAACTCGATCAGTCCCAAAAATCCACGCAACTCTTGCACAGTCTTGTGTCGAGGGAAATTATTCACTTTCTCCACAGACTTTTCCGCCTTTCGTATACCAGACTTGTGGCCCAAAAACTCCACCTCTTCCATGAACCACTCACACTGACTCCCTTTGACTGTCATCCCCACTTCCTCTAACTTCTTAGGTCCTCTCACACCAATCTCTTGTCTCTTCTAGCGTCTTACTCATCACCAAAATGTCGTCAAGAAATAGCAACACATTCTTGCGGGGAAAACTGCTCAGCACGACATTCATCGCTCTCTGAAACGCAGCTGGGGCGTTTGCCAATCCAAATCTGAGATCGCAGAACTGATACTGGTTTTTCGTAGTCTAGTCGAGAAGGTAGCGGTCTACAATCCTCCGCCACTGGCATCTGATAATACCCCCTTACCAGATCCATCTTGCCAAACACTTTCATTTCACCCCACGCATACTGTACACACAGTCAGACACCACACACACAGGGAATCTTTCTTCCACTGTCACCTCAACCTCATTTACTTCGATAATCAATACGCATTCGCAGACTCCAATCAGGCTTTCCTACTGGCACAAGTGGACTATTCCAAGCACTCTTACTGGGTTCAATCACTCCTATCCTTTCTACTCTTCACACTGCACTTCAATCTCTCGCGCTGCTGAAGCAGGGAAATGTTGGGGTCTCTGATAAATTGATGTGTTGTCTGTCAGCCGAATACGGAACTCCTTCAATCTAGCTGTCCCAAAGTCCTCATCACCTTGACTCAACACACCCTTTCTCTCCCACAACAACTCATACACCTGCTCTTTCTATTTCTTTTTCTCTTTCTCACTCAACTTCTCATTGAACCTCACCTCTTCCCTAAGCTTTTCTTTACTCCACTCTTCTGACTTTTCCCCTTCGGCCATCACGTCATATTCCTCAATGTGCTTATCACCACTCAGATGGACTACACTTCTTAAACTTCCCAGTCTGTCACCAAGATGTAAATTATATGTGCCTCTCCACCTTTTCTTTTTCACATCCCCACACACCTGTACACACACCTTTGGGTCCTTAACATCCATAATTCCATTGAACACGTGCGACCTGCCTTATCTCAACACGCAGGGCTACCGTCCAACATGAACATTTCTCCTAACCTCTCTGCACTAACTCCAACATTGGTCCCCCACCCTGCTTTCACACTCCACACATTCCCCGAATCTCTTGGCAATTGTACGTCCTCCATCGCATTCATTTCCACCCCAGAAACCATCTTGAGACTTACTTGTCCAGCCTCCTCCACATACAACTTCACACTGGTTTCGTTCCCCTTTCGTATTTCTTATCATTTCTTGTTGTGGGTAAACTTTTACCCTGTTTTCCTTCAAAAATGCCTATCCCAGCAACACATCATACGTCTCATTCACTCTGTCCACAATGTAAAAATCCTCCTCCTCCAGCCTTATCCTGCAACCGCAACAACAAACCTTGCACACAGCCTTACTTCCAATCCTCCAATCCCTGTCACATATCCAGCACATTCCTGCTTCCGTGCTACGTTTTCTTTTACTTTCTCATATGCCTCTCTGAAAAGCTCATTTCCACTACAACCAGTATCAATCAACACTTTCAATAACACTCCTCCACATTCTACTCTAACACAGAAACAACGATCCACTCGTTCCCCAAAACAGACACTCCCACTCACAAACCCCTCTCTCACATGCAATACATCTGTCCCTTCTATAGAAATTCATTTCTCGCTATAATGTGCTTCGGGTTCCACAGTAAGCTGTAGGCCTCGTTAAATAAGTCTAATCCTTCGGGCCAGCCCTCTCTAGGAGAGCTGTTAATCAGCTCAGTGGTCTGGTAAAACTAGGGTATACTTAACTTATACCAGAAGGCTCACCACAGTAAACCCCCTTGACACTTAGTCTCCCTGAGGTTGGAGTTTGGTACGACAGACTTCCTTCACATGACCCTCCATTCCACACCCTTCACACATGCTCTGAGGGTTCTTCCATGTTCTGGCAAAATGCCCACTCATTCCAGTTTCCTTAACGACTTCCATTTACTCTTACTCTCCTTCCACTCTGGCAGTCTCTCACTCGATGTCCTACCTTTCCACAGCCGAAAAACCTCAACCCTTTTGCTTGCAGGCAGTTCTTCAACGTATGCCCTCTCTTTCCACAGCTAAGACACTCGCCATTGGCCCATCTGCACTCCGCTTTCACGTGACCAGTCCTTCCACACCTGAAACACTCCGTACTATTACTACTCACTCCCATCTGCCTCTCCCTCATACAATATTCCCATTCATTCCACCCACACTTCCACTCCCAAACCTCATTCCCAACATTCACTTGCACATTCTTCCTTCCTCTTTCTATCCGGTCTTTCCTACACTCCTCCAACAAGGCTCGCATCACACGCAGCTCCTCTCTCACCAAAGTGTCCTTATACGTCCTTCCATTTACCACCTCAGAGCCAGCGTACATCTCCTTTGGTTCATCCTCATCTACTCTCAGGTCTTCCAGGATCTCTACAACATCCGGGCCACCACTTCCCATCTTTTTTCTTCTCATTTAGAATGACCCTAATCTTCTGGGAATAGTGGCCAAGAACTTCCACATGAGGTGTCTGTTTTCCTCAATCCCTTCCTCTCTGTACTTCCTTCCTGGCCAGCACTTCCAACCTATGAGCATACAAGCCCACTTCCTCTCCAGCCTTCATCTCAGCCTCCTCAAACCTATCAACCTTCTTGTACACAACACTTCCCTTCATTCTCTTCAACTGCTTAATCACTGTAGCCTTCACGGACTCACACTCTAGTTCACCCTCACACACACTCCTACAGCATATCTTCAACCGTCCATCTCCAGAACTCTCCCAGCCACTTCATCCACACTTTCATTCTCCCCATAGTTTTGCCTACAATGCTTCTCATACTCGTCAGAAAACTCATATATGTCTCTTCCCTTCCCGGTGTTAAATTTCTCAATCAGGGGAACCTCCCTCAGGAACGTCGTTTTGGCCTCTTTCTCCTCGGCCTCTCTCAAACCGTCACTAACACCACTTTCAGTCTTCCTTTCCTCCTCAACTTGTGAGTCCGAACTCTCCCTCAAAATCCTGGAACTCGATTCCTCTTTCCTCACGCCTCTCCCCTTTCGTGTTTTCTTCTTCCTTCCCTCTTCTTTCTTACTACTGTCTTCCCTATCACTCTGATACGCCTCACTCACTCTGCCCTCATCAATGGCAAGTCCTCCCTCACTCTTACTTAACACCTCCTTCCCTTTCTTAAGGATTTTCTCCTTACCACCTTTTGCCTCAGCGCCTTCCCTTCCCTTCCCAACACTGGGCTCAGTCGTAGCCATTTCAGTCATCTTCTCCATCTCCATCGCCTCCATTCTAGCAACCAAATTACCTTCCCTTACCTGGGCCTCCTCCAACTTATCCTGCATGCTGACCGCCATGCACACCAGCCTATCCAACATCTGTGTCCGACTCTGCTCCCCTCCACCTGACCCAACGCCTTCCAAACCTCCTCCCTCCCTCTGCCATCTCCAGTTGAGCACCCCACTCTTACTTTTGTATCATTGGCCCCACCTTGGGTGCCAAATTACTATGTAGGGGCTTCTTCAGGCTACACAATTGAATAGGATGGTGGGAACAAATTTAGAGGTTACTAAATAAAACTCTTGACTTTCCTTAACCTAATTTGTTTCCTTAGTACTATAACGGTACAAAAAACCCTAATATATGATTAATAAATCTTAATCTATTGAACAGAAACTTATCTAACCTTATCACTATACTGTAGTTCATGAAAACTTATTCTACTCAGTCCTAATCCTATAGTTCCCCTGTCCTTCCATCAAAAGAATCTTAACCTACAGAACTGTCACTTAAGCTGTTTCAGTCTTGATATTACCACGACCACCTAAAAGAACCCTAAACCTAATCCTTAACCTAAATCTATAGTGTCCTGCCACCAACTCTGGTTGCTCAAACTGCTTCTTCAGATTGGTAGTTAACTTGTTCAACGTGAGTCAGTTGTGGATTTTGTCTCTATCCTTCTTCCTGCTGGAGAGATCAACATCCAGTTTTTCTTTCCTTCCCACCTCTCTAACTGCTGTCGAACTCTCTCTGCGGCAAGTGTGTCGAGATCAGCACCTTTTAGGGTTTAGCGTCATGTATGGAGGAGCAGGAAGGAGAGGTCAGGGCGTGACGAAGTGTTTTGGTTTCTTTTCTGCAATGTGGTAGCTTGACGTTCTCTGTAAGTGTCCTCTCTTAGAATTTTCTCATCCCTTGTCCTTTGAGTAAATCCTCTGCATCAACTTCTGTGCATTTTGTTTATTTCTATCGGATGCTACAACCACAAAGTAGGCAGCCAGTTACACCTTGGGCTGAAGGGGAGCCAATCACACCATCCCAACACTCGGCAAACTTCAAGTAAAAGAAAAGAAAGAAAAAAAAACGGACTTAACTAGTGTACTCCTTCCTGACACACAAAACACAAAAATATCACAACAGCAAAAACGAAACAGTCAATTCACACAAACTCATCTTTCATCATACAAACCCAAACTTAGCCTACCAGACCGACACCAAAAGATTGGATACGAAAGACCTTGTTTGGTCGAGATACTCAGTTCTTGCTCTATAGGCGATTGACTGGCAGAAGGTCAACTGGAATGACACGGAGCTCTTTGAAATTTCACAGTTTTGCATATTTGCTTGTTTATGTGCAACAGACGATGGATGCGGTTGTTTTATTTAGTCACAAAATATGGATTCATTTAGTTCTGTTGCATATATATATATCTGGTGTGAAAGAACCCTTCTTCAAAGATCAGTGCCAGAAGGAACTACATACAGTATATGAGTTGAGCTTTGGTCCCAGTAGAATGTGCATTGAATATAGGCTAGATATGATTATTTGTAGTACTCATACAATTCTTGCAGGGAGTAAGTTACATTTCAATTTATCACCTGATTTATTCTGTGTATGTTTAAGTAACTTTGGGAGAGTGCTGAATTACGTATTGATAAGAAAATATTGTATATGCAACATCCAATTGGGTTTCTGTGCTTACTGTAAGCCTTCCCTGTGTTGACACATTTCCCAATGTTTGTATCCTGAGGGGACATTATAGATCCAGTTACAGTAATGTGACTATTAAGTGTTCCTTTACTCATATCCTGAAGTAGCTGTGAAATTTTTCAGTGCAGGAATTCAGGTCTTCAAGTATGTGGGTCTTTCCCCATAACATGTCTGCTTCTGCCAGAGATTTCCCTCTTTTAGACAGAGTGGTTCGTGGTGGAAGGAAGGTTTCTGCCTCCTAATACTAGCAGTTGTGACTTGGACCATCAATGGATGGTCTCTTGATTGCCACTTTTTCTTAAGTTGTATTTTAGCAGAGATGTCTCACATTCACAGTTATACCCTGATCCCTTTTCTTGCCGAGAACAACCAGATTCGTTGGACAGCAGCATCAATGGCTCGCTGTCAAACGTCTCAGTTCCAGAGGTCCTTTATTCCTCACACCGTTGGACTGTGGAACTGCCTCCCTTCAGAGGATGTCGTGCAATCAGAACTTCAGAAGTTCAAGTGAAGATGCAATGCATTACTACCCTAATACTATTCTCCTTCCATTTTGATATTTTACTTCCATTTTTATTTATAAATTTGTTAATTTATCTGTTTTCCTAATAACTGATCTCTTTTTGTATTTTACCTTCTGTTACTTCTTTTGAATGAACACCTTAACATTCTTTGAAAGCTTGGATTTCAAGTCAGTGCTCATTGTGGGCTTGTTTTACATGAATAGGGTTCATTTTCTGAATAATAACAGCAACACTCTGGCTAATTATTGGATGTACACGGCACTTTCGTCTATGTATCTTTTTCTTTTTCGTTTTCTGAAGTAGCAAAGCTCAGACACATGCAACTTCAAAGGTATCCATGGAGACACTGTTAGGAAACTCATCTGTGGCTGCCACAAGTAGTTTCTCGTCTGCAGGTACAAGCTCACGTTATCGGCTGGCCACTTAGTGGCCAGCCACTTTACACAAAGTGTGTCTTGTGTAGGGGCACCCTTACAGTATTCTTTATCCTTGTCTTTCTTTGCTTAATTCATTTTGTAATTTTAAATTCTGCCATTCAGGTTCGTTCTTTCTTTCAAAACCCTTCTGGACAGAGTCAACAGACTAGAATAAACCTAAGAGGACCCTGAAGTGAGATTAGCCTGGAGAGAGAGAGAGAGAGAGAGAGAGAGAGAGAGAGAGAGAGAGAGAGAGAGAGAGAGAGAGAGAGATATCATCCACAACTGTTGCCAACTGTGCTAAGCAAAATATTCCACATTTAGAAAATATAAGTTTCTTGAAATTGGATTTCATTTTAGACATTACTCCATAAGGTTCATTGCAGCGTCCCTTCAGCCCCCAGCTGCTACAACCCCTTTCATTCCTTTTACTGTACCTCCATTCACATTCTCTTTCTTCCGTCTTACTTTCCTCAACTCTCCCCTGCCAGTTGCTTCATTGTGCAACTGCAAAGGTTTTCTTCTTTTAATACCTTCCAAACTTTTTATTCCGCTCAGCACTGAATGAACTTACCAGAGGTCCCAGCGTTCGGCCTTTGGCTTCAGTTCTAGATCCTAATTCCATTCCTCTGACAATCCTTCCAACTTGCAAGACCTTGGGTAGTGACTGACGCATCCTGACCTGACCTTGCCTTATCTAGAATGCTGTGCCTTGTGGCATATGTTGGGTTAATCAGTGAATTGCTAATGAATATAGACGCAGCAGGAAACCTAATCTATGAGAAGAGTTGGGTCAGGGGCTTAGCTGAGATTGCAGATTGCTTGAAGATAAATTTGAAGTAATTAGAGAACAAAAATTGCACTTGAATTCAAAGGGAAATCAGACCCGAGATTGTGGAGAGCCATTGGAGTGGCTGCGACACAGCCCAGTGTAGGAGAATATTTGAGATTGCAAAGTTAAAAAGAGCAGTGGTTTGTGTACTTTGAAACCTGAGTTACATTTTTCAAAAAATTTGTATTTGAAATTTCTTTGCTAAACAGGACGTTTGATTTTTCAAAATGCTGCTGAAGTATTTTCATTTGTGGTATGTTAATGCTTTACGTACTGCTTTCAGGTCATGTTGAACAGGATGACTTGAGATGGCTACTGAATGGTTCCACTACTTGCGCCTGTTATGACTGCTCTGCCTCTCTGCCTCTTCATTTTGGCTTCTCTTAAAAACAGGTGAGATATGCAACATCCCCTTTTGTGACTGACAAATTCCAGTTTTTGCTAACACTGCGACATCCCTCTGTGAGGACTCGCTTCGAAGTGTTTGATTGAGGCCTCCAATTCCCCCTAGAACTGCAGATATGATGGAGGCTCTTGTGATGATCGTTAGTGTCCCTGGGGACGGGGTGTATGTCACCATTGCTATTGGAGCTACTTTTTGAACAGTTATTAAAGTAATACATTGCAGTCATGAGATACCCTGTATAATTGGGGGGAGTCAAAAGTGGAGGGGGGCGGCTCCTATTTTAAGGAGGAGCGCACAGAGAATAATCATTTTAGAGGTAGAGGTTATGATTAAAAGGGTAGGGGCACTTGCTAGTAGCACTGCCGACCCTGTCGCTTGTACTAGGAAGTATTTTAAAGCAGCTTCTGAAGAGACAGTGTTCTGTTTTGAGAAAATTAAGGGGATAAAGGAGAGTAGGTTTAGTTCGAGTCCTACTCGCCTAATAAATCATGAGGGCGAAGAGACAGCAATGATAGCTCCTGTGATAAGTGTTGAAAGGAATAATAGTGTTGAAGGATGGATTAGTCAAATTGAAAAGAGAAAAAGTTTTCATAGACGGGGTGTGAGCCCGCAAGCTTAGTGGTGTAGCTTATCTTTTCCTCGTGATAGATATGTTTTAGTGTAAAAGCACGTCAAGTTTTGATCTGTAAGGGGATGGTGTAATTCCATTAAATGTAGTTTTTTCTTGTGAAAGGTGAGTGGGTTATAATAGCAGAAAGGCAGACTTTCATTATTCGCCCTATCAAGAGGACCTTTTTATCAGGCATGCTATTACTTTAAAATCATAACTTTAAAAAATTAGTTATCCAATAAAAAATTATGTAAATAATTTAGAAATTATTAATTAGGGTGGAGGACGTTCAAATTTATTTTTCTGAACGGGAGAGATGCCCTATAATTAGGAGGACGTTTGGAATTGAAGTTAATTTTTATGTTTGAGTGTTATTTGTTTTTTAAATAGCTTGAGAGGCGTTTAGAAGGAACTCGGCAAATTTTGTCCCCGCCTGGTTATCAAAAACATGTCTGTGTGAATTAGTTATAAAGTCTAGCCTGCCCACTGATTTATTTAAAGGGCCGCGGTAATTTGACCGTGCGAAGGTATATGGCATAGTCAGTAGTCTTTTAATTGGAGGCTTGAATGAATGGTTGGACGAGGGACAAGCTGTCTCCTTTACGATGTTTGAATTTAACTTTTGAGTGAAAAGGCTCAAATTGTTTAGAGGGACGATAAGACCCTATAAAACTTGATATAATTTGGGCTTAACTTGAGATGTAAGTGAAAAGTAGTTTTGTCTGGTTTATATTTCGTTGGGGAGATGAAGATATAATGTGTAACTGTCTATTGAATTTTATAGTATTAATTAGGATTTGATTCCTCTTTGGGGATTGGGAGAATAAGTTACTTTAGGGATGACAGCGTGATTTTCTTTGAGAGTTCTTATCGACAAGAGTAGTTGCGACCTCGATGTTGAATTAAAATTTCAGCTAGGTGTAGCCGTTTAGCTGATGGGTCTGTTCGACCTTTGAAATTTTACATGATTTGAGTTCAAACCGGTGTGAGCCAGGTTGGTTTATATCTTTTAGTGGTTAAGAAATGGCTTCAGTACGAAAGGATTGAGCTTTTGGGATAATCTTTGTATAAGATAAACTTTAATGGATTGCCTTGGCAGATTAGTGCGTCGGATTTAGGATCCGTTAATATAGTGATTACTATAGGCAATAGGAAGGGTCCATTCGTGCTTTCTCTCTGTGATAATTTTGATGAAGTTGGTTAGTTATTTAATTTTAGTGATTTTAGGTTTGGTTTCTGTCGCCTTCTTCACTCTACTTGAGCGTAAGACCTTAGGTTACATTCAGATTCGTAAGGGCCCTAATAAAGTGGGCTATGCTGGTTTATTACAGCCTTTTGCTGATGCTGTTAAGTTATTTACTAAAGAGCAAACTTTTCCTACCATGAGTAATTTTATTCCTTCTTATTTGTCTCCTGTGTTTAGGCCGTTTATCGCCTCGGTTTGTTGGTGTTTGATGCCGTACGAGTTAGGCTTGTTCTCTTTTTGTCTGCCGTACGAGGGCGAGAGTGTATTCTGCTATAGGCGCTGGTTGGGCTCTAACTCTAAGTATTCTCTTTTGGGTTGTCTTCGTGCTGTTGCTCAGACTGTTTCTTATGAGGTGAGTCTTGCTCTGATTTTATTAAGCACGTTGTTTTTGGCGGGTGGTTTTGATTTAGGATTGTTTGAGAGGTATCAACGTTATTGTTGGTTTTTTATTTTAGGCTTTGTTATGGTTTACTTCTTGTTTGGCTGAGAGTAACCGAACTCCTTTTGATTTCGCGGAAGGTGAATCTGAGTTAGTGTCAGGATTTAATACCGAGCACAGTGGCGGTGGATTTGCTCTAATCTTTATGGCTGAGTATGCTAGGATTTTGTTTCTGAGAGCTCTTTTTTCTATTATCTTCTTAGGGAGTGGACTTGTTTCTTTATTGTTTTATATAGAAATTGTTTATTGGTTTTTGTTTTGTATGGGTGCGTGGCACTCTACCTCAATTCCGTTATGGTAAGTTGATGTATCTTGCTTGAAGGAGGTTTCTTCCTGTGGCCTTAAATTATTGTATTTTTTTGATAGGATTGAAGGTTTTTTTAGAGGTTACCTTAGTATAGTTTTGTAAAGAAATTAGGATAGACTATTAAGAGATTTGAGTTCTTGTTGGGTGCTTTCAAAACACTTGTCTTCCTAAAGATGAATAGTCAGTCTATGAGTTTGTCTCATACAACTATTGCTAGCGGGTTAATAATGAAGAATGAGAAATATAAGACTGTTAAGATTTGTCCTGTGAGGATGTAAGGGTCTTCTACTGGTCGGGCACCGATTCATGTCAATGAAATTACGATTCTGATTATGGATCAGAATAAGATTTGTCTGACTGGGTAGAAGGCTAGTCTCCGGAATTTGTTTTTATGTGTGAACGGTAAGATGAATAAAATGGCTACTGACACCACTAAGGCGATAACTCCTCCTAGTTTATTAGGGATTGATCGCAGGATTGCGTAAGCGAATAGGAAATATCATTCTGGTTGAATGTGGGCCAGGGTGACTAGGGGGTTGGCTGGAATGAAGTTGTCTGGGTCTCCTAGGAGATAGGGATCGAGGAGTGTGAGGATGATTAGTGCAGCTAGTGTGACTACGAATCCCACGATGTCTTTGAATGAGAAGTAGGGGTGAAAGGGGATTTTTTCTAGTTGTCTGGAGATTCCTAAGGGATTGTTAGATCCTGTTTGGTGTAAAAATAAAATATGGACTATAGAGGCAGCTGCAATAAAGAATGGGAAAAGGAAGTGGAAGGTGAAAAATCGTGTTAGCGTTGCGTTACTTACCGCGAATCCCCCCCAAATTCATTGTACCAGGTCTGTTCCTATGAATGGAATTGCAGATATCAGATTGGTAATTACAGTGGCTCCTCAGAATGATATTTGTCCCCAAGGGAGCACGTATCCTAGGAAGGCTGTTGCTATAGTTAGAAATTAAATAATTACCCCAACTGATCAGGTATGTATATATAAGAATGATCCGTAGTAGATTCCTCATCCGATGTGTCTATACAAGCAAGTAAAGAAGAATGAGGCGCCGTTGGCGTGGACTGTTCGGAGGAGTCATCCATAGTTTACATCTCGGCAAATGTGAGCCACTCTTGAGAATGCTAAATCTACATTTGCTGTGTAGTGTATAGCTAAAAATAGTCCTGTCGCGATTTGAACTATTAAGCATATGCCCAGTAGAGAACCAAAATTTCATAGAATAGAAATGTTAGCTGGAGTGGGTAAATCTACCAAGGCTCCGTTGGCGATTTTAAAGAGGGGGTGTGATTTTCGTACAGGTGCTGCCATTAGGATGTTCGGAGGGGTCCAGAAAAGGTTGATCTGAGTTTGACTACGACGATAAGGGTTAATAGAAGATATAAAATGATTATTCCTGTGAGGGTGGCTGTGGTGGGGTTGTATATGTGTCTGAGTGATATTTGAGTTGATGATTGTATGTCTTGAAGGCCTCTTAGGAATGAAAGTTCTGCAGAATCTTTAGTTGGAGTTATTATTTGGTCTGTGAAAGGTAGAATGAGTATTACAGATAGGGGTAGAGCAAAAGCTGAAATTATTTTAATTGACAGCTTGAACGTTTCATTTGAGGCAAGGGAGGCTACGTAAATAAATAAGACTAGTGTGGCTCCTAGAAAAATCAAAAATAGGATGTAAGAGAGTCATATGAATTTTGATAAAAGTCCTGCAGACACGCCGCAGATTAAAATAGTTTGGAGGATTAGTGTTAGTCCTATGGCTAGGGGGTGCGTTATGCGAGTGAAGCAGATTGAAGAGGATATTAGTAAAGAAGAAGACAGGAGCAATGTGTTGATGCAGGAAGTAGTTTATGTAAAAATGTTAGTTTTGGGGACTGAGGATGGGAATGGTTTCTTCTTTGTGAGCTTCAAGAACAGTAAATTCATCTACGGTTTACAAGACCATTATTTTATTGAAACTATTGAAACTAATGACAATTTTCAATTTTTGACTTTACGTTCCTTTGTTCTGTTTGTGTTGTGGCATGTTGGCGTTTGTGGGGAAGCGGAAGCATTTATGAAATGTGCTGTTGAGTTTAGAGTTCATTATAGTAAATATTTTTTGGTTCGTGGCTCAGGCTTTCGGTCATTTAGGGGGAGATTTATATTTCGTGTTGTTTTTTCTTACTCTTGCTGCTTGTGGGGGGGGGGGGGCTCTGGCTTTGGCCCTTCTTGTTTCTATCGTTCGTAGTCACGGTAGTGATAATTTTGGGAGTTTTAATGTTTTAAGATGTTAAAGTTTATCTTGATGGTTTTGTTGATAACTTTGGTAGTTGACAGGTGATTAGCTGTGCAGGTATCTTTATTTTTGGCCAGTTTTGTATTCGGGCTCTATTCACTTAACGGGTTCTCTTTTTCTTGCTTAGGTCTTGGGTTTGGGTTGGATTATATTGGGTATATTTTAATTTTATGAAGTTTATGGATTATGGCTCTTGTTGTCAGGAGAAGGTTGAAGATTTTAAGGATTTTGACCGGGTATTTTTGTTGGTTAATGTTTTCTTGTTGTTGAGTTTGGTCTTAACTTTCTCTTGTCTTGATTATTTAAGATTTTATGTATGTTTTGAAAATTCTTTAATTCCTACTATAATTTTAATTCTAGGGTGGGGATATCAGCCTGAGCGATTGCAGGCTGGTGTGTACATCATGTTTTATACCTTATTAATTTCTATTTTGAGTTTGTATAGAATAGAAATGGGGGCTCTGTGACCTTTGGTTCCTGATTGTAGGGTGAGTCTGCTGGGGGTTTGGGATGTTTGTAGGATTATGGCTGTTATCGTTAAGCTGCCAGTTTATTTCGTTCATTTGTGACTACCTAAGGCTCACGTGGAAGCTCCAGTGGCCGGGGCTATGATTTTGGCTGGTGTTCTGTTGAAACTAGGTGGGTATGGTTTGGTACGTGTGTGCCCTCTGTTTGTTCATTCAGCTGTGACTTTCAGGTGATTGTGGGTCTCGGTGGGCCTATTGGGCAGAAGTTTTGTAAGTTTTGTTTGTGTACGTCAGACTGATATCAAGGCTTTGATTGCTTACTCTTCTGTGGCACATATGGGGTTGGTGTTATGTGGCCTTAGTGTTTTCAGGTGGTGGGGGGGGGAGGGGGGGGGTTGTCTGGTGCTGTTTCTGTGATGGTGGGACATGGTCATTGTTCTTCTGGTTTACTTTGTTTGGCTAATATAGTGTACGAGCGTCTGGGAAGACGAAGGTTGTTGGTTAGAAAGGGTCTGCTTAACTTTATACCTACTATAGCTTTGTGGTGATTTTTGCTGAGAGCTGGTAATATAGCTGCGCCTCCTCCAGTTAATTTACTAGGTGAGATGAGTCTTATTTTAAGTGCAGTTTCTTGAGCATTATTGGCAATACTTCCGGTTGCTTGCCTTTCTTTGTTAAGAGCTGCTTATAGGCTTTATAGGTTTTCTTTAAGTCAGCATGGGAAATATTTAGTTTTAATGCTTCATTGATTGCCTTGAAACATTTTAGTGTTGGAAGGTTCGATTTTGGTTTGTTAAAAGCTGAAATAGTTGAAATAAAATGTTGGTTTGTGGATCCAAAGATATAATTTTGTATTTGATGCAGTGTTGTGGAATAATAATAATAAAATGAATTGAAGGAGTACAGTATAGTATTTTGATTGATTGTATCTATCGTTAGTTTAGTCACTTCTTTGAACTTGCTTTTTTCTGGTTGTTGTTATTTTTTGGACTGGGAGTTGGTTAGGATTAATAGGGCTAGCGTGGAAATAGCTTTCATTGTTGATTGAATGTCAATGATGTTTATGTCTTTTGTTACATGTCTGGGGATGACAATATTGGGCGTTTTATGTACTTAGTTTTAGGATTTGTTCTCTCCGTGCTTTTGTTAATTATTAGTCCCAATATAATTAGTATTTTGTTGGGCTGAGATGGCCTGGGGTTGGTGTCTTATGCCTTAGTCATTTATTACCAGAATGAAAAGTCTGCTGGCGCCGGAATGCTGACTGCTTTGTCAAATCGAGTTGGTCGTGATGTTGCTATTTTACTCAGTATCTCTTTGATGTTAAGTTTAGGGGGCTGGAATTTTTATTTTGATGTCGGTGGGGAGTCTATTGCTAATAGATATGTTATTTTTTTAGTTGTGTTGGCGGCTATAACTAAAAGAGCTCAAATTCCATTTTCCGCTCGACTTCCTGCTGCTGCGACCCCTGTTTCTGCTTTAGTCCACTCTTCGACACTAGTTACTTTTGATCCGATTTAGTCCTAGGTTGATGTCTTTTGCTAGTACTGTACCTTGTTGCTGTTGGTGGGGTGTTTAGCCATGTTTATGGCCGGGTTAGGGGCTAATTTTGAAACTGACTTGAAGAAAATGATTGCGCTTTCTACTCTAAGTCAATTGGGTGTAATAATTACTATCTTAAGGTTGGGTTGGGCCACTTTGGCTTTCTTTCATCTTTTAACTCATGCTTTGTTTAAAGCTCTTTTATTCCTGTGTGCTGGGTCTATTATTCATAGGGTTGGGGATTATCAGGATATTCGAATAATAGGGGGTTTAGTCAATTTTATGCCTGTTAGGGTGATATGCATTAATTTGGCCAATCTTGCTCTTCGTGGGTTTCCATTTTTAGCTGGGTTTTATTCCAAGGATTTCATTTTAGAAGTAGCTTTTTTAAATCCTTTGAATGAGGTTTGTTTTTGATTGCTGTCTTTGGCTACTGGTCTTACCATTTGTTATAGGTTTCGCCTGGTTTGCTATAGGCTTAGTGGGGATTATAATTTGAGTTGTTCAATTTCTTCAGTAAGTGACTCTGATGTTTTAATGACTTGGCCCATGCTTGGATTGAGAGCTGGGGGTGTAGTGGGTGGGGCCGCTGTCTCTTGGCTTGTATTTCCAGCTCCTGTTATAATCTGTTTAACTCTCCCCATGAAATGACTTGCTTTAGCTGTTAGTTTAGTCGGGGGGTTTGTTGGGTATGTTTTGAATTTGATGGTAGAAAACTATAAGCTTAAGTCTTTAAGATTGTATCCTGTGGTTGTGTTTTCTGGTTCCGTGTGGTTTATGCCTTTACTCTCTACTATTGGCGTCAGACGGAAGGTTTTAGGAGGGGGCTGTGTTTACTCTCAGCTGGGAGACGGTGGTTGATCTGAGTATTATGGTGGGCAAGGTATTTATAGGACTTTAATGAAACCTTCTGGTTACCTTCAATCTGTCCAGGAAAATAGAATTAAAACTTACCTAGTGATTTTACTGGTGTGATTAGTGGGGTTACTTTTAATTATCTAAACTTAAGAAGCTTAATATTGTGAGCGTCACATGGAAGCTGTGGAGTAGGCAGATTTGCCCTTGAGTATTTTAAAAAGGATTTGTACCTTGAGCTCTACAATGAAAATGTAGTGTGTTAATTACACTATAAAAACCTTGGAATAAAGACGGAATTTAACCGCCTGAGATTGAAGTTAGAAGCTTCCTCTCCTCCTTGTTTTTCCCTTAGTTAGAACTTGAGTTCAATGGTACCATTAACAGTGGTATACCTCTATTTGGTTTTAACTAATTAATCGAAGGTATGTTTACTGGGGCCTAGGTCGAAACTAGGTGCGACGTTCGCTTTTCAACTAAGATCAGCTCCTTGGAGCACCTTATGAGTGCAAATCAAATATCATGGTTGACTATGATCTCTCTTACTCTGACCACTCTGGAGCCCCTTGTGCCCACTCATGATAGAGCCCTAGGAGTAGGATAAGGAGGAAGAATAAGCCTGTTACGGTTCGCGTTTTTACGTTTGCAAAGGTATATAATGATGGTGGTTAGAGGGAGTAAGAGAGTGATTTCCACGTCGAAAATGAAGAAGATAAAAGCGATTAAGAAAACTCGTAAGGAAAAGGGTAGACGGGCGGACCCCTTCGGGTCGAATCCGCACTCGAATGGGGATCTTTTTTCTCGATCAGCAATGGTTTTTTTTGCTAAGAGGGTGGAGATGAGTATAACTGCTGTTGAGATAATTAGAATGATAGCGATGAGGATGGTTGCGATTAGCATTGATTATCCTGGAAATACCAGACTAATTGATTGGAAGTCAATTGTACTAGATAGTCATTTAATTATCCTCCTCATCAGTAGATTGAGATATAGAGGAATAGTCATACTACGTCTACGAAGTGTCAGTATCAGGCGGCTGCTTCAAAGCCGAAGTGGTGGGCTGAAGAGAAGTGGCATATGTATATTCGGTATAGAGATACAAGAAGGAAGCAAGATCCAGTGATTACGTGAAGTCCGTGGAACCCTGTGGCCACGAAGAATGTTGATCCGTAGACAGAATGTGCGATTGTGAAGGGGGCTTCGTAGTATTCTGTGGCTTGCAGGGCTGTGAAGTACATGCCTAGGGTGACGGTGAGTGCCAGACTTTGAGGGGCCTGGGTGTGATTAGAGGCAAGAAGCGCATGGTGAGCTCAAGTTACAGTGGCTCCTGAGGCCAGTAAAATTGCTGTGTTGTGTTTAGAAGGGGAATTTGGAATGGGTTGAAGGTGTTGACTCCTGCTGGTGGTCAGCATGTTCCTAGCTCCACCGTGGGGGACAGTCTGCTATGGAAAAAAGCTGAGAAGAATGAAAAGAAAATGAGGACTTCGGAGGCAATAAATAAAATCATTCCTCACCGGAGGCCGTCGACCACTTTTGGCGTGTGTAGGCCCTGATGTGTTCCTTCTCGTGTAATGTCTCGTCATCATTGGATTATTGTTAGTAATGTTGCAACGACTCCTAGGATTAAAAGGTCTATGTTAAATTGGTGGAATCGTTTTACAAGTCCTGTGGTAAGTATTATGGCTCTAATGGATCCGGTAAGGGGTCACGGTCTGACGTCTACTAGGTGGTAGGCACGGTGTCCGTGTTTTGGCATGACAGTAGTTTACTTCTCTAGCATAGAGGGTTCTTAGAGCGGCAAATACATAAGATTGAATCACAGCAACTGCTGCTTCTAAAATAAGAAGAAGGATCTGGGCTAGTGCTAGTATAGATACGGCTGTGTGGCCTAAGTGAGGTCCGGTGTTTCCTATGAGTGTTAGAAGGAGGTGCCCAGCGATTATGTTGGCTGCTAACCGGATGGCTAGAGTTCCTGGGCGAATGACGTTTCTGATGGTTTCAATTAATACTATGACCGGTGTAAGTGGGCCTGGTGTCCCGGCTGGGACAAGGTGGGCGAATGTGTGTTGGGTTCGATTAATTCACCCGAACAGTATGAATGCTATTCATAGTGGTAGGGCTAGAGATAGTGTTATTGACATGTGCCTTGTTCTAGTGAAGATGTACGGTATGAGTCCTAAGAAGTTGTTGAACACGACGAATCTAAATAAGGATGCAAACATGATGGTTCCTCCTGGGTTAGTAGGTCCTAGGAGGGTTTTGAATTCCTTGTGCAGGGATGTAGTTACTGAGGATCACATTAGTGAAGAGCGTGAAGGTATGGCTCAGAATGGGTAGGGAGTGAATAGCAGCCCTAATATTGTTGATGCTCAATTCAGAGATAAGTGATTCATTGTGGAGATTGGGTCAAATCTTGAGAACAGGTTTGTTATCATTTTCAACTCGCTTGATCTGTTTTTATGGGAGTTACATGGGAATCGATTTTAATGGGTGTCTTGATGAAGTATCCTGAGATAATAATTAGAGCTAGTATTACTGTGAAAAATATATAGAGGTTTAATCATAATAGGGGGGCTATTTGAGGGATTTTAAAATATTACTTTCGTAATAATTCGAACTTGACAAGCTCGCGTTATGTTTGAACTAATTTTAATGATTAGAAGTAGGCGTAACTACTATTGTAAGTTTAAAAGACTTACACTTGCTTTCAGTCACCTAATGAGTTATCACTGTTAGATGAAATTCAGTTTAAGAAGGATTTAATTGAAGTTCTTTCTACGACAATAGGTATGAATCTGTGATTAGCTCCGCAAACTTCTGAACATTGCCCGTAGAACAGCCCTGGTCGGTTAATTTGGAATCTAATTTGATTTAGTCGGCCTGGCACTGTGCTTGCTTTTACCCCTAAGGCTGGGACTGTTCATGAGTGAATTACATCTCCTGCTCTAATGAGGGCTCGGATTTGGGTGTTTATGGGTAAGATTGTTCGATTATCTACTTCTAAGAGTCGAAACTCTCTTTCTGAGATGTCGTGTCTTGATACTATGTATGAGTCAAATCTGATGTGTGTGAAATCTGAATATTCGTATCTTCAATATCATTGCCGTCCGATAGCTTTTAAAGTTACTCTAGGGTTATTTACTTCGTCTAGCAGGTATAGGAGACGCAGTGATGGGAGGGCAATGAAGATTAAGATAATTGCAGATAGGATTGTTCAAATTATCTCGATAGTTTGGTGCTCTAGTAGGATTCGGTTTGTTAGTGAGTTGAAAAATAGAGATGAGAGTATGAATCCGACTAAGGTGGTGATTAGAATAAGAACTAGTATTACATGATCGTGGAAGAAGATTAGTTGTTCTATGAGAGGGGATGCTGCGTCTTGGAGGTTAGGGCTTTTCATGTTGCCATTGTTTCTAAAAAAAAGTAGGATTCCTATTAGGAGCTTAAATCCTATGCAATGATCTGCCATTTTAGATAGTTAGCTGTTAGGGGGATTTCTATGTATCTGTGATCTGCTGGTGGGAAGTTGTGTTGTCACTCGATAGAAGTTGGTATGAATCAAGAGAATAGGGCGGGTCGTTTAGATGTTAATGCCTCTCATACTACTATGATAAATCCTAACACTGCGATTAGGGAGATTGATGATCCAATTGAAGATACGACGTTTCACGTTGTGTAGGCATCTGGGTAGTATGAATATCGTCGGGGTATACCATTTAGTCCTAGGAAGTGTTGAGGAAAGACGATGAGATTGACTCCAATGAACATTGTTGTGAAGTGGATTTTTAGTCATTTGGGGTGAAGAGATATGCCTGTGAATAGGGGGAATCAGTGAGCGATTCCTGCGAAGATGCCGAATACAGCCCCTATGGATAGTACGTAGTGGAAGTGTGCAATTACATAATATGTGTCATGGAGGATGATGTCAATAGATGAGTTAGCGAGGACTACTCCTGTTAATCCTCCTATGGTGAATAGGAAAATAAATCCTAAGGCTCAGATTAAGGAGGGTCTATAATTGAATTGTGTGCCGTTAAGAGTGGCCAATCATCTGAAAATTTTGATTCCTGTTGGTACGCAATAATTATTGTGGCGGAAGTGAAATAAGCTCGTGTATCTACGTCTATTCCAACAGTGAATATGTGGTGAGCTCAGACAACAAAGCCAAGAACTCCAATTGCTATTATAGCGTATACTATTCCTAATGTCCCAAATGGTTCTTTTTTCCCTGATTCTTGCCTCACAATGTGGGAGATTATACCGAAGGCTGGTAGAATTAAAATGTATACTTCTGGGTGCCCGAAGAGTCAGAATAAATGTTGATAGAGAATGGGGTCTCCTCCTCCAGCTGGGTCGAAAAAGGATGTGTTTAAGTTTCGATCTGTTAAAAGTATAGTAATGGCTCCGGCTAAGACTGGTAGCGAAAGAAGAAGTAGGATGGCTGTCAGGAATACTGCTCATACGAATAGGGGTAATCGATCTATGGTTATTCCTGGGGCTCGTATATTAATTACTGTGGTAATAAAGTTGACGGCTCCTAAGATTGAGGAAACTCCTGCTAGGTGGAGGGAAAAAATACCCAGGTCTACTGAAGGCCCAGCGTGAGCAGTGCCAGCTGCTAGAGGTGGGTAGACGGTTCATCCTGTGCCAACTCTGCTTTCTACTATCCCTCTGGAGAGAAGTGGTGTTAGAGACGGAGGTAGTAGTCAGAATCTACTTCTAAGAGTCGAAATTCTCTTTGAGATTTCAGTTGCATTTTCATGAATAACTTGGCTGTGTGTGGATGTTTATTTCATGAATGTTTCCAGTTTCATTTGTTGATCTTTCTGTAACAACCATTTTTTCTCCTTTGCAGGTTCGTGAGGAATTGCAATAAGAACCCCGTGTCATCCGTCATGACCACTGAAGACACTTCGACGCTTGCAGCAGAGGAGGAGGAGGAGGAGGAGGAGGTCTTCGACTGAAGCCACATTGTGTGAGTGTTGCAAACCCTTTTCAGTTTTGCCTGAAGCCATTATTGTCAGTTTATAGGATCAGTTTCCAGTTAAGAAGAAGTTTTGACACACTGCTTAACTGGAGACTGACCCAGCCAGCAGTGGAGGTCCCCAGGGAGGCATGAATTTGATTTTTTTATACATCATTAAAAATTAGTTAGAAGCTTTTTTTTCTAAGTCCAAAAACCAATTGGTGTCTCCTGGTTGGTGGCTCCTGCATGTGGAAACCTGACGGTGGCATTACGAAAGGATTTTGGCTCCTTTAATTAATGTAACTGTAGCATGTGGCTCCTCTACCGATGTACATATCTATGTATGTAGATTTCCCCCACATCAGTGCATGTGTGTGTGGACCCTTGAACTGATGTGGGATGCTACAGGCCTGGTGTTCTTCGTTCCTGCTTCAGAAGTCTTCTTCTTCTGCTGCTGCTCTTGGAAACCAGACTTGTGGTTTCACCTTCGGGTTTCTGTTAACAACTACTAATTTCAGACTGAATAATCTTAGCCTTGAAAGCATTATCTATAATGTCTCAATCTTACCCTTGAAAGCATCATCTAATGTCTCTATCTTCCCCTTGAAAGCATTATCTATAATGTCTCTATCTTCCTCTTGAAAGCATCATCTATAATGTCTCTATCTTCCCCTTGAAAGCATCATCTATAATGTCTCTATCTTCCCCTTGAAAGCATTATCTATAATGTCTCTATCTTCCCCTTGAAAGCATTATCTATAATGTCTCTATCTTCCCCTTGAAAGCATTATCTATAATGTCTCAATCTTACCCTTGAAAGCATCATCTATAATGTCTCTATCTTCCCCTTGAAAGCATCATCTATAATGTCTCAATCTTACCCTTGAAATCATCATCTATAATTCTCAGTCTTACCCTTGAAAGCATTATCTATAATGTCTCAGTGTCCCCGAACTGACTTCACTTTAAATTTGCTTTTGAAACTGTTGTTCTAAGTTTGTCATTTGGGGGTCCTCTCTTAACTCCAGACCGCGTCATGACCATATCGCTATTAATGCAAAGTTTCGGGAATATTCCCGAGTTTTGGCATCTGGAATGGCTAATTAGCAGTGCGATATATTATCAGTAATTGGTCCAGTTGGTCTTCGCTGATTTTGCAACGAATGTTTGAACAGCGAATCTGAATGGCCGTCTTAGTGCTCACGGTCATTTTAGTGGAATGCTGAAGGTTTACATCAAATTCCTGCATTTTGTAGATAGATCGCAAATGAGGCGGTTAGTTGCAGAGGAGAGGAGGGTATTCACCCCTTTTCTCGCTTTAGACTTCTGTATAGCACTGTACTGTAGTATCGTCCAGTCCTCCTCCTATGTATATAGTTAATGAAAACGCATCACGAACCCTACCCTTCCCTGACATGGGCAAAACTGGTCGGAAATCGCTCCGAGTAAAGTTATTGTTATGAACTCCTTTATTAATGCAAGAGCCACAGCAAATCTTCATTTATATTATGCAGATTCACTTCTCAGAATCAGTTGCCAAAATAGACAAAGATTCCGGACAAAAAAAATAACAGATCTCAAGCAATTAATTTATTAACAATAAGCAAACTTAAATATTAGAAAGGAACGTCCCCCAAAAACTGATCTAGGGACAGGAAAACTCACTTGCAAACAAAACCTCAATCACTACCACCATTCTCCTAGCTAACTATCATATCCAGTAGAATAAGAGAAAGAACTAGGAGGAGGTAGAAAACAACACTTGTACAAAATCGGAATTTCAACTACCACACGATAGAAAGAGGCATAAGAGAGGAAAAAATATCCTTAAACCTAATATTTCTAGTACATAATAAACAATAACAAGGAAACCATCACCGTTTCACTGAAGAAAATATAAACATTAAATAGCTTATTTAGCTAAGTAAATCTGTCCTTAAGGCAGGGGTTTCACATCAAAAACACTCGGGGAAAAAAAACACACGGGGGTGACGACATGACGATGGTCCTGGCGATGACCCAACAATCCAGTATGGCGAGTATCGATATTAATATAACAAATAGCAAAGAATTATATAGGTAAATCTCACCCTTCTTCGAACTCAGAGGGCCTCCTGACGACTCCAGGAGACAAGGCCGCTACGCACTCTCATGTGGGCAAACAGGTTGACCCACAGCACAGCTCAAGGCAAGAGGGCGCAAGGCAGACCTCAACACTGCAACTCAGCACAGGATACTGTCCGTAGGAGCGTGCTTACGATATTCTCGGGACACGACCCGAAGAAAAACAGAGACCCTTGATAATATTCCAGAGGTCAGCGAGTGCACAAAAATATAGCAGGGTGGCGAGATCTCCTCTCAGTGGAGCCGAAAACCAATCCTTTCGTTAGAACAGGCAGAATCCCACGTCAGGTCGGGAAGACGGGAGAACAATAGGGGAAACTAGCGAACCAGCAAAAGACCGTAGAACAGCACTCCGCTCGAATATGAAAGGATAAAAACAAACGGGTGAAATACTACAATACCAAATATGATAACACCTCAAGAGGGGGAGCTAAAGAAAGCCCATCATCAGCTTTATAGGACTTTTAAAGGAAGTGAAAATTTACGTGAAAATTTACGTTAAAAATCAATTAAATAATTCAAGAGATTATGATATTATCTATTCGCATCTAGCGAAAGGCGCCGGGCGAGCGTCTGACAGTACAAGCCTGTGAGAGGCTTTCACCAATGGGAGCGCGTCTCTCTCTCTCTCTCTCTCTCTCTCTCTCTCTCTCTCTCTCTCTCTCTCTCTCTCTCTCTCTCTTGACCTGTATAATTGTCAACATAATTATGGCCCCAAGGGAAAACCAGTGCATTGATAACTCTGTTATAAAAGGCAAAATATTTTACTTAATTTAGGCCTATGTCAAGTGCAGAGCCAAGTAAGGTCTGTGAAGGGAAGGGCGAAGACTCTTGTCTGTTCCGTGTGTTTACAGACAGAGGGCGTTCAGGTGGTTGCCCTCGAAGGGAAGAAGAAGAAGAAGAAGAAGAAGAAGAAGAAGAAGAGCTGCTGCACTTGGCTCACTTTGCTAGGCCCAGGAACCTTTACTCCCTGCCTGCCTGCCGCCCACCAGTCCACCCACCAGCGAATGAATAGCACCAGTGTCAGTCTGCTGTGTGATGGGTGGCCCGAGAAGAAGGTCAAGGTCAAGGTCAAGGAAATAATGACTTTTTGTATCTGGTGTGTTTTTTACTTTTATTAAACCAGTCTTTTGTTTGGGAGGGCTGTTCAGCTCCTCCAACAATTGTTCTTGTAAGACAATAGTTTGTATTTTAGGATAAAGCATCAGTGCACTTGGCTCACTTTGCTAGGCCCAGGAACCTTTACTCCCTGCCTGCCTGCCGCCCACCAGTCCACCCACCAGTGAATGAATAGCACAGTGTCAGTCTGCTGTGTGATGGGTGGCCCGAGAAGAAGGTCAAGGTCAAGGTCAAGGAAATAATGACTTTTAGTGTCTGGTGTGTTTTTGACTTTTATTAAACCATTATTTTTTTGGGGAGGGCTGTTCAGCTCCTCCAACAGTTGTTCTTGTAAGACAATAGTTTGTATTTTGGGATAAAGCATCAGTGCACTTGGCTCACTTTGCTAGGCCCAGGAACCTTTACTCCCTGCCTGCCTGCCTGCCGCCCACCAGTCCACCCACCAGTGAATGAATAGCACCAGTGTCAGTCTGCTGTGTGATGGGTGGCCCGAGAAGAAGGTCAAGGTCAAGGTCAAGGAAATAATGACTTTTAGTGTCTGGTGTGTTTTTGACCTTTATAAAACCAGTCTTTTTTTTGGGAGGGCTGTTCAGCTCCTCCAACAGTTGTTCCTGTAAGACAATAGTTTGTATTTTGGGATAAAGCATCAGTGTCAACAGTCCTTCAGAGGAGACTCAAAGCACACACAGAAACATTATATCAGGAAATAGTAATAATAATAATAATAATAATAATAATAATAATAATAATAGTAATAATAATAATAATAATAATCATAATAAAAGGAGGCAAATGAAACACTGAAGTGAATCACAACATCTTTATTAGAGAAAGATTCTCAGAGTTGAAACCAGAGTGGAAAGTGATTCTTCGTCTGGAGGGGAGACACTCACAGGATGAGGCCGCACTCCCCCACCCTCACCCTTTGGATGTCTGGATCAGGATACTTCAGGATGGTGGTGCGGAGGACGTCGAGTCCTTCCTCCACCATCCCGAAGCAATGTCCTAATCCCCTACTGGGATGATCTCTGGTGACGATCCAGAACTCTGAAGCTCTTTCATATGAGATGCTTCCCCTCACTTCTCCCGCCTTATATGGCGTCTGTTTATGGCTCCCACTCTCCTCCTCCCTCTCCCAATCCTCCTTCCTCGATGACAACACTGCTCGAGTTGATGTGCCTCCTCCTCCTCCTCCTCCTCCTCCATGGGGGACATATTGTCCCATGTCGACATGTTCCCCTGCCCCACCCTTCCAACCCACACGTGAGACGTGAGAGTGGGCATAAGAGGGCCCCATCCCCCCCGCACACATGTGCAGGAAGTTGAGACCCTGGAGGCCATTCTCAGTGACCCTGATGATGACCCTCCCCAGGGGGGTGGATTCATACACCAGATCCAGGAATGCCCTTGGGGGGGAGGAAGGAGGAGGAGAAGGTGAAGGTGAAGGTGAAGGTGAAGGAGACCATTGCATCAAGGACTCCAGCTGTCAAGGGAAAGGAGGAAATTCGTTAGAATAATAATAATAATAATAATAATAATAATAATAATAATAATAATAATAATAATTAATGAAGAAGAGCAAAGGAAGAAGAAGAAGAAGAGGTGAAATAAAAAGCCAAATGACAAAGAAATAAATAAAAAAAAAGTCTGTTGTGGATGAAACCCCTGAGCAGGAAACTTCCACAATATTATTATCATTAACTCTTTATTATCATCCTCCTCCTCCTCCTACACCGAAGGCTCATCAGTAGTGCAACTAAACCCTTACAAACACTGCACCACTCAACTCTATCTGTCTTGAGTTCCTCATTCTTCTTCTTCTTCTTCTTCTTCTTCTTCTTCTTCTTCTTCTTCTTCTTCTTCTTCTTCTTCTTCTTCTTCTTTCACAAAGCCTGTCATTCACTGCCATTCTCTCCACATGACTGAACCATCTCAGAACACAGTGATCCATCCATGCTACACAGAAGACAATTCAGCTCTACAGCTTCCTTCTTTCTCTTTCATTCATATTCAGTATTAACACTTA
Source organism: Macrobrachium rosenbergii (assembly GCA_039081455.1). Lineage (NCBI taxonomy): Eukaryota > Metazoa > Arthropoda > Malacostraca > Decapoda > Palaemonidae > Macrobrachium > Macrobrachium rosenbergii. Next base: position 112,115 of record JANJGK010002370.1, read on the forward strand.
CTTCCATAAAGGAGAGTTGGCTCAACAGTACCTTAATACTATCCCATTTCAGCTTCCACATAGATAGAGTATAATAAGCTTCCTCCCTGTCTTTTGCACACATCCTCCTTCCTTCTTCCTTCCCTCCTTCCTTCCTTCTTTGCTTCCTTCCTTGCTCCACCTATTCTGTGACTCACCTGCTTCCTCATCCTGCCAACATCCAATATATCTACTCCGAAATACCCAAGCAGATCATCACCCATTCTCCCAACATCCATCTACTCTCAACTTTCAAACACTTTCAGATTCTCTCACCAGTTCCTGCAGTTTCTCTTCACTGTCCCTCATCATCAGTACTGCATCATCTGTGGACATGAGTTATTCCTCACAGTCTATTCAAGAATCATTTTCTTATCTATAGTTGTGCACCAACATTCTCTCTCTCTCTCTCTCTCTCTCTCTCTCTCTCTCTCTCTCTCTCTCTCTCTCTCTCTCTCTCTCTCTCTCTCTCTCTCTCTCTCTCTCCTTAAACAAATGAGCTGTTGTTATTCCTCCCTCACCCTCTGAACCACATAATCACCCATGCACATCAGTGAACTTGGACAATGATTCCTAAAGGATTGTGAGAGACAGAAAGGAATCCTACTCATATCCTCACAGGAATAAGCTTACCTCTATGACAAAGCATCTTGGTGGGAGAACGCCTTCCTGAAGATGAGTGCAAGAGAATTGGTTGTTGGACTCAACCTTGACTGGAGCCACCCTCAGAGTCCCTTCGAAGGACATCACAACGAAGAATCCATGAGAGTCTGCTTGAATCCTTTCCTCCATACTGTCTGAGAGATTCCTGAACCCTGCCCTCATCTTGAGAATTTCCTGTAAGGACAAATCCAAGATGAAAAAACATATTGTGAAGAATATCAGGTAAATAGGAGAGAGAGATTATAGAGATAATAATTATGGTGAATGGGGTTATCAAAGTGGCTGAAGTCATAAATATTCATAAGGCTAGAAAGATCTCTTGAATTCAAAACCTTTATAAATCAAACTGAAATGTTATTATCAATTCACTGAGAAGGACAGATTTGATCCAAACTCCATTTTATTTGACTACTTTGTAAGCAGTTTCTTGGACTTGTCTTACACCATAAAATGAGCGAGAGAGAGGAAACAAGAAAGTCGTTATCCCTTTCTTGAGTGAATCGTTTGATAAGCAGGAATCAAGGAAGAGAGAGAGAGAGAGCACAAACCTTCTGGAAGTTTTCTCTGTCCCGTTTGTTCTTCTGAACAAGATCCTGCAGTTCCATTATCTTCCCCCGGAAGTCATCCACGGTGGCTTCAGTTTCATTGAGAAGAAGTCCAGTTGAGGCAAAGTCTGCAACAGATGTCACTTTATCATCGAAGACCTTGATGTCCTCTACACCTTGGAGCATAACCTGCAACTTGTTCCCCAGGAGATCAGCACATTGATCAATATCTCCAACTTTGTGTTCATTTGTAAGCTTCAGTTCGTTCATTGACCTCTGAAATCCCTCAATGTCTTCATTAGCTCCAAGAAAGACAACCTTCATCTCGCTGAAGCTTGTAAGGAGGTCCCTCACCTCAGCCTCTGTTGCCTGACAGTCAGCAATGCTCTGCTTAGTAGATTTCTTGATGAAATCCTTAGTAGATTCAAAAAAGGATCTCTTTATTTCTCTGGGTTCAGTCTTTGGTCCCAGATTCATGGATGAAAGTTGCTCTGCAGCATCGAGAAGGTCTCTGACAATCGTGAGGTCTTCAGCTGAATTGGCGGTCACTTCCTGCCTGCACAAGGGGCAGTTTTTATTTTGGGTCGAGATGAGCCCTTCAATGCAAGGACCACAGAATGAGTGGGAACAAGGGAGGAGCCTCGGGCAGTGATCTTCGCTGAACACATTATAACAAATCTTACACTCCAGAGGATTGGGTGCCTGTAAAGAACAAAAGAAAAAAAATCAGTGACCCCTTCAGACACAAGTTTGATTTTCCAAAAGATTATCTTTCTTGCTAAAAGATAAGACCCCTACAGCTATCCCTGGTATCAACCCCTCAAAGGTCTGACCCACAGGGTCTGAAACTGCTTACCCAAACCTAGCCTTATCTAAAGTGCAGCATTTTCAGTGGTGAAAACGATGACAAAAGAAAAAAGTCAGTCTTTTGGAATCCCAATAATTCGGTGAAGAGAATTTTGGTTTTTCAGAAGACTTCATTCATTTGCCCTTCAGAATGATCACATTTCTTATGGCTAAATCTGCCTCTGAGAAATTAGGCATTTTGTTTGTTTACTTTTTTATTCCTGATGTGATTTTGAGGAATTTGACTTCCATTTCTGACAAAAAAAGTCTGATTAATCCATGACATTGCAACACCTTTACATTGAACTATCACAAGCGACCACAGTGGGAAACCCTTGTGAAACACTGGGACACACAGTAACCTAACCTAACCAACCTAACCTAACCTAGGGTGCCAGGTCCCAGCAGGAGTGGTTTGGGGGTTTTACACCTGCCCAACCACCACCCAACCTGACCCCACAGAAATGGCTCCCATTTGGGTCCTTCATCACTGATGGAAACGACTGGGTCGGAAGTGAAGGTCAAATTTGTCAAAATCACATCAGAACTACAAAAAAATGACTTAACTGACTCCATGGTAAGAAATAGTGCCTTTCCCAGTATCTAAAATACTGATGTCCCTTAAACCAGCTCTCACACTTTTGCAACTGATACAGGATGGTATTTTCGGCTACAGGAACTGGTGGTGATTTTGGTATCAGAGAGAAAGGTCTTGGGTTTGTCTGCAGTACTCAGCTGACAGGGTTTCTTGGTCAGATGAATTCATTACTTGTGTTCACTCATAATTATACTATTTCTTCTTTATCTCAGTGATTAGGTTAATATATTGTCCTTATCTGTCCCTTCTGAGATAAAAGCCCCTGTATTCAATGCTTTCCTTCGTGTTCTCTTCACTGGCAGGATTGGAATCAAGGGGAAATCTTGTACTGTGTGACCAAGTGCTTATCTTTCTTCTAGATCTCTTCCTGTCCTGCTCTCTTTTTCCTACAGGTACTGTTTCAGTCAGTGTTCCTTTGAAGTAAAGAAGGCACACCTCCTCCTTCCACGGAGCATTGAAACACCTACCAGTCCACCACGTCACACATCCTAAACTTATTCCTCTGTTTTCCCTAATATTTTCGTCGTCTTTCTTCACACAAGAGAAGGTGGACCCCCTTCTCTCTTTCCATGTAGCTTTGTGCCAGCACAGGATTTTGTGGTAAGAATCACACCACAGTACTGCAGCATTCTTCTTGGACCTTTCCCTTCTCCAGACATACCTTATACATCATGGTCAGCTACCAAATTACTCTTTCACCATTCTGACACACCATCTCATTTGCAATCCCATGAACTGCTGGTGCCTTTCCATTCCTCAGCCTCTTGATTTCCCTCCCTACATCCTCAACAGCCACTTCCACAAGCATTCTCCAAATGACCTCAACCCCTCCCTCACACTCTTGCATCATTGAACTCTGCCCCTCTTCTGTCTCCCTCAACCAACAGATCTTCAAAATGGTCACTCCATCAGCCCAGGACTTCTTTCACTTCAGACAGCATTTGTCCCTTGTCTCTTTTGTGATGACTCCATTTGCTCTCTCACCTTTCTCTCTGCACTGACTTCCTTGTTGAGACACTTCTTCTTGTTCTTCCTAAAGTCCTCATTCACCTTCTCTCCCTCTTTAATCACATTCTTTCTTTCTCTCTCTCACATTCTTCTTGGCCACCTGATCCATCCTCCTGCATTCCTCTACATGATCTTTCATTCTCTCTTGCTTCTTTCCTCTTCTTCCCTAAACTTCCCACTTCCTCATCCTATCAGTGAGTGGTTTCATTCCCTCTTCCTATTTTCTTGAAACCACAAGGACTTCCTGCTGACCCTATGACCCCATCCTGGGACTTTCCTCACTCGTCATGACACCTACGCTTATTGGACTCGTGTTCTTCTTCTCAGCCACATGAGACCTTGTCCCTTCTCTCCTCATCACTGGGGATTCCACATCATCTGATGTGCACCTCGACCAGGTCATGTGACTCCTCTGATAAGGACCTTTGCTACAGCCTCCTCTGTGTGTGTGTAAGGTCAAGGCATTCTCTCTCTCTCTCTCTCTCTCTCTCTCTCTCTCTCTCTCTCTCTCTCTCTCTCTCTCTCTCTCTCTCATAGGGTCTGCGTTGCATGGGACGTTCAAGCCACTTGTGCTCTTCCCAAGTGAGTCACTGTGAGAGAGAGAGAGAGAGAGAGAGAGAGAGAAATATTCAAAAAAGGACCAAGATAAAATTTGGAAGTTGTGAAGAGCACAATGAGGACCTGCCCTTTCCTTGCCAGCGCGTTATATGAGGCAGAAAATGGTCCATATTTGGGAGGAGGAGAAGGCGACGTGTTCAACATATGCGGTATGCGGGCCACGATCGAATGCTGGTGTGGGAAGCTTCGCACAGTGGGTGCTGGTCATAAGGACATAATTTGCTGGATCAGATTAAAGAACAGAACAGGATGACGTCTTTGTTTTGTTTCTTCCTTTATTATGACTGCTGATCTTTCTGCATTTCCCTTTACCTGCTGTTGCTTCTTCCTTCTAATGAACACCTTCGTGTTGTTCTTCTCTGGAAGCTTCCTGACTTTCAGGTCAGTGGCTCCTTTGGGGGATTCTTCTTCTTCTTCTTCTTCTTCTTCTTCTTCTTCTTCTTCTTCTTCTTCTTCTGTGTGAAGACAGAGTCAGAAGGCAAAGTCAGAGTCAGAAGACAGTCAGGAGGCAGAGTCTGAAGTCAGAAGACAGAGTCAGAAATCAGAAGACAGAGTCAGAAGTCAAAGTCAGAAGACAAAGTCAGGAGTCTGAAGTCAGAAGACAGAGTCAGGGCCAGAAGTCAGAAGACAGAGTCAGAAATCAGAAGACAGAGTCAGAAATCAGAAGACAGAGTCAGAAATCAGAAGACAGAGTCAGAAATCAGAAGTCAGAGTCAGAAGACAGAGTCAGAAATCAGAAGTCAGAGTCAGAAGACAGAGTCAGAAATCAGAAGACAGAGTCAGAAGTCAAAGTCAGAAGACAAAGTCAGGAGTCAGAGTCTGAAGTCAGAAGACTGAGTCAGGGCCAGAAGACAGAGTCAGAAATCAGAAGTCAGAAATCAGAAGTCAGAAGTCAGAGTCAGAAGACAGAGTCAGATGACAGCATCAGAAGTCATAGTCAGAAGTCAGGAGGCAGAGTCAGAAGTCAGGAGGGAGAGCCAGAAGACAGAGTCAGAAGACAGAGTCAGAAGACAGTCATAAATCAGAAGTCAGAAGGCAGAGTCAGAAATCAGAAGTCAGAGCCAGAAATCAGAAGTCAGAGCCAGAAATCAGAAGTCAGAGCCAGAAATCAGAAGTCAGAGCCAGAAGACAGAGTCAGAAGACAGAGTCATAAGACAGAGTCAGAAGACAGAGCCAGAAGACTGAGTCAGAAGACAGTCATAAATCAGAAGTCAGAAGACAGGGTCAGAAGTCAGAGCCAGAAATCAGAAGACAAAGTCAGGGGTCAGAGTCAGAGGACAGAGTCAGAAGACAGCATCAGAAGTCAGGAGTCAGAAGACAGAGTCAGAAATCAGAAGTTAGAACCAGGAGACAGTGACAGAAGACAGAGTCAGAAGTCAGACCCAGGAGACAGAGTCAGAAGACAGAGTCAGAAGTCAGACCCAGGAGACAGAGTCAGAGTCAGAAATCAGAAGTCAGAGCCAGGAGACAGTGTCAGAAGAAAAGTCAGAAGTCAGAGCCAGAAGACAGAGTCAGAAGTCAGAGTCAGAAGTCAGAGTCAGAAGACTGTCAGAAATCAGAAGTCAGAAGACTGTCAGAAATCAGAAGTCAGAAGACTGTCAGAAATCAGAAGTCAGAAGACTGTCAGAAATCAGAAGTCAGAAGACTGTCAGAAATCAGAAGTCAGAAGACTGTCAGAAATCAGAAGTCAGAAGACTGTCAGAAATCAGAAGACTGTCAGAAATCAGAAGTCAGGAGACTGTCAGAAATCAGAAGTCAGGAGACTGTCAGAAATCAGAAGTCAGAAGACTGTCAGAAATCAGAAGTCAGAAAACTGTCAGAAATCAGAAGTCAGAAGACTGTCAGAAATCAGAAGTCAGAAGACTGTCAGAAATCAGAAGTCAGGAGACTGTCAGAAATCAGAAGTCAGAAGACTGTCAGAAATCAGAAGTCAGAAGACTGTCAGAAATCAGAAGTCAGAAGACTGTTGATATCGAAGTGAGAGTCAGAAGTCAGAGTCTGAAGACAAAGTCAGGAGTCAGAGTCAGAAGACAGCATCAGAAGTCAGAGTCAGAAGACAGCATCAGAAGTCAGAGTCAGAAGACAGCATCAGAAGTCAGAGTCAGAAGACAGCATCAGAAGTCAGAGTCAGTATCGAAGTGAGAGTCAGAAGTCAGAGTCTGAAGACAAAGTCAGGAGTCAGAGTCAGAAGACAGCATCAGAAGTCAGAGTCAGAAGACAGCATCAGAAGTAAGAGTCAGAAGACAGCATCAGAAGTCAGAGTCAGAAGACAGCATCAGAAGTCAGAGTCAGAAGACAGCATCAGAAGTCAGAGTCAGAAGACAGCATCAGAAGTCAGAGTCAGAAGACAGCATCAGAAGTCAGAAGACAAAGTCAGAAGACAGCGTCAGAAGTCAGAAGACAAAGTCAGAGGTCAGAGTCAGAAGACAAAGTCAGAAGACAGTCAGAAGTCGAAGCCAGAGTCAGAAGTCAGTCTGAAGTCAGAAGACAGTCAAAAGTCAGAAGACAGTCAAAAGCCAGATTCAGATTCAGAAGACAGCGTCAGAAGCCAGAAGACAAAGTCAGGAATAAGAATCAGAAGACAGAGTCAGAAGACAGAGTCAGAAGACAGAGTCAGAAGACAGAGTCAGAAGACAGAGTCAGAAGACAGAGTCAGAAGACAGAGTCAGAAGACAGTCAGAAGACAGAATCAGAAGTCAGAGTCAGGAGACAGCACCAGAAGTGAGAAGACAAAGTCAGGAATCAGAGTCAGAAGACAGGGTCAGAAGACAGAGTCAGAAGACAGAGTCAGAAATCAGAAGTCAGAGTCAGAAATCAGAAGTCAGAAATCAGAAGTCAGAGTCAGAAGTCAGAGTCAGAAGTCAGAGTCAGAAATCAGAAGTCAGAGTCAGAAGTCAGAGTCAGAAATCAGAAGTCAGAGTCAGAAATCAGAGGTCAGAAATCAGAAGTCAGAAGACAGAGTCAGAAGACAGAGTCAGAAGACAGAGTCAGAAGTCAGAGTCAGAAATCAGAAGTCAGAAATCAGAAGTCAGAGTCAGAAATCAGAGTCAGAAATCAGAGTCAGAAATCAGAAGTCAGAGTCAGAAATCAGAAGTCAGAGTCAGAAATCAGAGGTCAGAAGTCAGAAGTCAGAAGTCAGAAGACAGAGTCAGAAATCAGAAGTCAGAAGACAGAGTCAGAAATCAGAAGTCAGAAATCAGAAGTCAGAAATCAGAAGTCAGAAATCAGAAGACAGAGTCAGAAGACAGAAGACAGAGTCAGAAGACAGAAGACAGAGTCAGAAATCAGAAATCAGAGTCAGAAATCAGAAATCAGAGTCAGAAATCAGAAATCAGAGTCAGAAATCAGAAATCAGAGTCAGATATCAGAAGACAGAGTCAGAAGACAGAGTCAGAAATCAGAAGTCAGAAATCAGAAGTCAGAGTCAGAAATCAGAAATCAGAGTCAGAAATCAGAAATCAGAGTCAGAAATCAGAAATCAGAGTCAGAAATCAGAAATCAGAGTCAGAAATCAGAAATCAGAGTCAGAAATCAGAAATCAGAGTCAGAAATCAGAAATCAGAGTCAGAAATCAGAAATCAGAGTCAGAAATCAGAAATCAGAGTCAGAAATCAGAAGACAGAGTCAGAAGACAGAGTCAGAAATCAGAAGTCAGAGTCAGAAGACAGAGTCAGAAATCAGAAGTCAGAGTCAGAAGACAGAGTCAGAAATCAGAAGTCAGAAATCAGAAGACAGAGTCAGAAATCAGAAGTCAGAGTCAGAAATCAGAAGTCAGAGTCAGAAATCAGAAGTCAGAGTCAGAAATCAGAAGTCAGAGTCAGAAGACAGAGTCAGAAATCAGAAGTTAGAACCAGAAGACAGAATCAGAAGACAGAGTCAGAAATCAGAAGTTAGAGCCAGAAGACAGAGTCAGAAGACAGAGTCAGAAGTCAGAAGACGGAGTCAGAAGTCAGAGTCAGAAGACAGAGTCAGAAGACAGAGTCAGAAGACAGAGTCAGAAGACAGAGTCAGAAGAGCAAGGTTCAAGAGGAGCAGAAGAGATGAACTGTTTCAATACAGACTTTGGAAAGAGAGCTCTGACCGAGTGGAGAGATCACAGTCTTATGTAATAACATCTACTAATAAGGTTTGTGAGACTGACTGACTTGTGTCATGGTGGAACTCCCTCACTAGAGTTAAGGCCAATAATGCCCTTCGTCATTGGTGTAGGGGAAAAGCGAATCGGTCTCCATCTTATCGTAGTGTTCTTTCGCACTTCTGCTGCCACGACGTCACAGCAAATAACCAGGAATTGTTACGGTGACGCCACACAAGCTGCACCACGTAGAGCTTGCGTGCGGTTGATCTTGCATCACATCCGTCGGATGGGATGTGTGGAATTCTTTCCTGAGTTTTACGAAAAGGTCAAATCTGAGGTTGAATGCCAGCCACGCTAAGTGTGCTGTGCCGTGTAGCAGTCGAGTTAGGCAAGAGCGCTGTACAGCCCAGGCTAAGGACTGCTGCATGCTGTTTGGCACAGGAACGTTCTCCTCAATGAGCTTTTGTATGACAGGGAACTACTTTTTATATGAACCATTTATAGAGATGAGTCTTAGGCAGAAATTAACTATGTTAAAAGACCAGTTCTATAAAGGAACAATTAGATATGGAAGGGACCCAGCCACATAGGAGTCAGAAGGTGCTTGCCCTGACAGTATCTCCGGCTACTGTCAAAGAGTAGTCAGAACAAAGAGACGACGGGAGTCAGACTTTCCTTTCCTCAGGATGAAGACTCCTCCGTCTTCCACCTCCACAGCCACTTCCAGCTAAGAAGAGGCCTCGGATTATTATTATTTTTTGTTGACTTTTGTTAGCTAAGGCCAAGGCTAGATTTGATATGCAGAGTCGTAACTAATTCTCCCGAACGAATGGGAGCCTCCGAATACAAAACAGAACCATTGACACATCAATACGCAGCAGTTACAAGGAATCTTGTATTTGTAGTTGAACAATTCCTAAATGCTACTTTCTGGAGATGGAGGATACGGAAAAGGGAATGATGGGGAGAGGGAAATGGATTTTGGGGGTCAATTCATTATTCCCCCCCCCCCCAACAAAGGTGGGCCTCCTCAGTCCCAGGTGATAATCATGGGTCAGTTGTTGTGCCCTCTGTGACTTCTTAAAGGCCACTCGTGTCCTCCTCCTCCTCCTCCTCCTCCTCCTCCTCCTCCTCCTCCTCCTCCTCCTCCTCCTCCTCCTCCTCCTCCTCCTCCTCCTCCTCCTCCTCCACTGTTTCTGCTTCCTCTCTTTCCCTTGCTTCTCTTCATTCACGGATGCAGAAGACGTCAATGTTTGGCGAGTGCTGTCAATCATGAATGCCCTCTGAGATGGAAGAGTTATCCCCTGACCTTCTCTGCTTCCTCTGAGTGAACAGAAATGCTGTCGTCCACTCTTACATAACAGTCAGTATCTGTGTTTTCTCTTTAATGAAAATCAGTTTGCATAAACAATGTTTCATTTATATAAGGCTTAGTCTCATTCAGAGGAACATACATGGGTGCATCAGAGAGAGAGAGAGAGAGAGAGAGAGAGAGAGAGAGAGAGAGAGAGAGAGAGAGAGAGAGAGAGAGAGAGAGAGAGAGGAGGAATGTGGCCCTTGAACAAGGCCGTCTGTCCGATTAATGAAAGCTATTCATTATTCAGTTCCATTGAGAGGTTTCTTCTTTTAATCATTTATCATTCTATTTCTTATTCATTTTCATTCGTAAAAGAGATAGGAGGATGGAGAGATAGATAACAGACAGTAGAGAGAGAGAGAGAGAGAGTGTACACTTGGAGAGAATCAATAGAGGCGAATCAATGAAAGCCTCGTTGCTAACTGGGTCACTGTGCTTGATCACGCAAGCATTACTCTCGGTCTCACTCAGTCTCCCGCTCTGGTATGCGCACACACACACACACACACACACCCTTCATGATTAGGGCCAAGCTGGAAGAAGGAAACTGGAAAAGCTGAGACTGTCTCAAGACTCCCTTTTGGAAAGTGACATCACCTGACCCCCTCCCCCCCTCTATCTTGGGGGTCATGGGCCTTGGTATATATATATATATCGCATGAAATTGACCTGACAGGGTGACCTGTCGAATGGGAACGGTGTTGCAAATGAGTGGGCATTCATTTCGTCCATTTGCAATGCCTGAATGCAGTTAAGGGGAAACCACACCAAGGGCATCACAACCACTCAAGAGTGGTGATGCAACCCCACCAGGGCCTCCAGATTCCACATCTCCCCAAAACCTGGTCGAGTTTGGCAATTTGCAACAAACGTAGGGTTGTACTCTCCGTAGCTGAGAGGAGAATCATCCTCCCCCTATTTCTCCTCCTCTTCCTCCTCCTCCTCCTCCTCCTCCTCCCACTAGGGCCACGAGGCTCCAGATGGACCCCTACCTGGATTTTGGTCAGCTCTTTTGCCACCACAAATATGTCCTCAGGATCTCCAAGTGTCCTCGAATGGAGGAGGAAGAAGAAGTCTGGAAGCGGACGAAAGGACAGAGGCTTTTTCAGAATCGGAAATGTCCCGAAACTGAGTGGCCCTCCCTCCCTCCCTCCCCTCATTCCAGGTACTGACCCTGACCTGACCTGACCCGACCCGACCCGACCCGACCCGACCCTTCCACCCCTTTCCCCAATCCCCACCCTCCCCTGCTTTTGATGTTTTTTCATGAATTATCGTCCATTTTTTGAGTCTGTCATGATGATTATGGAGGAAGTACAAACACTCAGTATATTTATATATATTGTCACGATGTGTATCAAGTACCTGGTTATTACACAACTAATCTCAAAATTCAAAAAATATATACCTCACTTCAGCCAGATACCTGAACTCTCATAACTAATTATTACGACTGAGTACTCTAAAGGTAACAGTGATCCCTTAAGAAAAATCTTATCACTTGAAAAATCAAACTAAGTTTATCAGAATATGTGTGAGGTATCAAAATTTAAACTAGAAATATTCTAGAGTAAAAGGGCATCACTCCATCAAACAACTCTAACTATTTCCCTGGTCTTAATTCCCTTTAGCAAAACTAAAAGAACAAAACATGTTTATCACTTTGCCTTATGCACACACAATCAATCCTATTCACTGGTGATCAATAAATGAAACACTGTTTTTCTAAAAATGTTAAATACAAAAATTTATTTTTAAATTCAAAGTTTATAATTAGAATTCACAATCTGAAAAATTTATTATTACTGGAAAATAACACAACACTCAATTAATTCTTGAATTAAACTATGAAACAAAACTAATTCACAAAAACTTTATCAGGAATTTAAATTAATCAAGCAAAATTTAAACTATCAAGAATTACTCAAGATTTGAAAAGAAAATCTTAATAAATGAAGTATTAAATCAAGTATGCAATGTTAAATTACCAAGAAATATTTAAAATGCTATGAAAATAAATGTTACATCACAAACATAAAAAATGTGAAAATATGAAGAGATTGTAAATAGAAAAACGCACAAAAATACACATAAGATTTATCAGTAACAATTTCACTCGGTCAAAATTTCCTAACTTATCATACCATGGTATTAATAAGTAAGATTCACATTTCCTTACACAAACTTGTGAAAACCTCTGTAAATCACTTGCTGCAGCTGCATTAACACAAAACACACTTTTTTACCAGGCGCCGTTACAAACTAAATAACTTTATTAAATTCAGATCTCAAAAGTTGATGATAATACATGACCACAAAACACTACGTTAAAAGTAATCTCTTTCTAAGAACAAAGAGAGAGAGAGAGAGAACCAAACCAACTGGTCTCAGAAATCAGATTGAAACAAATTTTAGAATTCCAGTAACACGTGAAACAATTACATGATGTCATTACAGCATTTTGGGTGCGAGATACAAAAGTTCTAGAAGCAGGGAGGTAACGTCATTAAAGTATTTTGGATAAATTTCTAGAAGGAAAATGACGTCATCCCAGCAAAACGTTTTGAATGCAATCTTACAAAACATGGTGTAACTGATCAAGACATGTATTCTTTCTCTCAAAGTGGCATACGTGATTCGAACATGTAACAACGTGAAATCACTCGTCTTGAGCTCGTATGGGACAAATCGGCATTTGTTATCCCAAACTGTCATCACGTTAACGTGAAACAAAGCGTTCTCTCTTATCTCAACTGATGACAATTGAAATGAAACAAGTCCTTGCTGGACACACACAAGTGTTCATATACTACGCTTCTATCAAGAAAGATATTATTTGGTCTAAACTATGTTACTATTAAAATTGTATTATCAATTCTAAATTACGCTATCAAGTTATTTAATCATTAGTTCTTTTGAGATCTGATGCCAAACTAAATATGACACTTCAACAATCATCATCATTACACATAACACATGAAAAAAAGTAAATATGTCAAAATTATAGGAGGATATATGTATTACAAGGCAATATCATGAAAATATAATACATATATATATATATATATATATATATATATATATATATATATATATATATATATATATATATATATATATATATATATATATATAATAATATATGTGTGTGTGTGTATGTATGTATATATGTATGTATGTATGTATGTGTGTGTATGTATGTATATATGCATGTGTGTGTGTGTACTAACACTTCAAGCAACAGAAATTCACTATGTATAAAGTTATTGGTGCTTTCACAGAGGCTCTCAATAATATAGAAGCTTCAAAAGAGAAGACTCTTTCCTTGCAAGGTTTCAGAGGCATCTCTCCCTCCATCCTCACGGAACCAAAATAAAGGATCTCCTCTTTGAACCTCCCGTGTTCCTGAGGTTCTGTGGGGATCTACAAACACATATACATAAAATCCGGGGGCCTGTTTAATAAATACCCTGTGGGGGTGTGGGGGTGTGTGGCTTTCCTTAAGTGGGGGAGACTGAGAGAATTCAGGACTTGCATAAAAATGAACAGAAAAGGACACAAGGTAGAAATGATGCATCAACTGCAATTTTTGGGATAAAAATCACAGGGTGAATTTCAATTAGAGCAGATTAGCACACAAAAGTAATGACACACACAAACACACACACGCACATACACACACACACACAAAAGGTGCTGAGTATGCTTGCAACAGTTGGAAACAAAACATTTACAGAACACCAGTAAAGGCTCACTTCTGAAGGATTCTGGGGGCCTCATGAGATCTGGTCTGAAGATCCAACTGCTTCTTCGCTCAGCTGAAAGACCGAGAGAGAGAGAGAGAGAGAGAGAGAGAGAGAGAGAGAGAGAGAGAGAGAGAGAGAGAGAGAGAGATTGCTGAGAATCTCCAGACTGAAGAGGAGGAGGCAAAGGATTTGCAAGGACCCTGCATGAGGTCGAGATAATCAAAATGACGCCCAGATGAAGAAGGTGAACGAGAGTTACAAGGTTTAGGATGCCTCTAAGACTTCTTAGTCCCTCCGAGGAGGAGACATGATGTGCTCACTTATCTGTAGGAGCAGGTTTTACTGTTCATTCACAGTGTTCCTTTAATGATTTTGCCTAGCTTTCTTTTAAACTCCTCCTCCACACTGTTGCTGTTGACAACTTCTGGTGGCAGTTTATTCCATGTGTCACATATCTTGTATGCGAAGAAGTTCCCCACAATGAGATGTGTAGTATCTCTTCAGTTCTAGTTTCCATCCATTATTTCTTGTCTGGTTTTCATTTAATGTGTAGAGGTTACTCTCTACTTTTGTTATGCCTTTCAGTATTTTGAATGTCTATATGAGTTGTCCTCGCAGTCGTCATGTTTCTAAGCCACACATGTTCAGGCTCTCTAGTCGTCTTTGGTAACCTGTTTGCCCGATGGATGGAATTAACTTTCTTGTACCCCTTCTAATTTATTTACGTCCTTTCTCAGTGCTGGTGGCAAAACTGTGCTACATAGTCAAGATGAGGTCTAACTATGGATGTGTAGAGCTGCAGCACCGTTTCCTTGTTTCTGTACCTGAACTGCCTCTTTATGTATCCCACTAGTTTCTGTGCCTCCTTCTTTTCAGCTTTTAAGCACTGTTTTGTGGATTTTAAGTCCTTGGTAATAATAACTCCAAGGTCCTCTTCATGTTCTACGTTATTTATGTCATTCCCAAGCAGCATATAGTTGGCAGGAGGGTTGTTTGTTCCTGTTTGTAACACTTTACACTCATCCAAGTTGAAAGGCATTTGCCATCTTTTTGACCACTCTCCTATTTTCCTTAGATCATTTCTTAAACTTTCCACTGTATCTGGGTCTGGTGCATTTACACCTAGTTTGGTGTCATCTGCAAATTTGGCTATCCTGCTAGTTAAGCCTTAGACATCAGTGTCATTAATGTAAATCAAAAACAAGAGTGGGCCAAGGACAGAACCCTGAGGAACTCCGCTTGTCACTTCTGCCAACTCTGATTCTTCACCGTTTATTACGATTCTGTTTTCTATTAGTTAGCCAGTCTGCTATTTTTCTACAATTCCTAAAGCTCTAACTTTTATCATTAGTTTCTTGTGTGGAACTTTGTCAAAGGCCTTTTGGAAATCTAAGTAGAATATATCTATTGCTCTACTACTGTCGTAAATACCAAGCATGTTACGAAAAAACTCCAAGAGGTTTTGTCTGAAGCCGTGTTGACTGTTTAACAACAGGTTGTTTCTATTAATGTGCTCCTTAATTTGATCTGCAATTCTGGACTCAAAAGTCTTTCAAGGGACTGTTTTCATAACCTGGGGCCACATTATTTAGTTTCCATCCTTTGGGTGCCTTTCGTTGTTCTGCAGTTTCTCTGTAGAGTTCATATAGGTGAGGAACTATCTCCTCTTTTAACTCTCTAATTTCTCTTGGATGAATCCCATCTGGGCCAGGAGATTTAAACTTGTTTCATTTTTCTATTTTGTTGTTAACGTCGTCTTCTGCAAATATTACTTTGTAAAGCGGTTCTGCCTCCTCATGTTAATAGCTGGTTCAGGGCATTTGTGGTTGGTTGGCGTGTCTGTCAAGGCCATCTAGAGGAGAAGACCAGGTCAATGGGGGGTTGACGTCAGTGGAGTAGGTCTACTTGGTCGATGCCCTCAGGCTAACGGGACAACTGACCATCTAAACCCTTTCTCCGTTTCTTTTCCATGGCGTAATTAGTGCGTTGCAACTTTTTTTTTTTTTAGTTTAGCCTCCTCTTGAAGTTGATTTTTTAAAATCATTACTGCAACTACAAAATCGTTCTTCTGCCACCTTGCTGCTTATGGTAATCACCTTTATTAAACAGCTAAACTAACTGCGGTTTAGTTTGGGCATAGTAAATAACCAGAATCATTCAAACATGATTTTATTATAAAAGAAAACCCATGAACAAAAATAATACAAATTTCTAGCAATTTTAAACGAACTAAGATGCAATTCTTTACACAATTAGCCTACCCACACACACCTGATCTTACGGTGTACTTTTTTTACCTGAAGCATTTGACATTATTTGAATTTTATTTTTTGACTCTGTCAGTGTTTGCAATGTTCTCTTTTTCCCTTGGCTCATCAACTTACTTTCGGAGAGGATATTGTTTTGTTTTGAACAGTAGTTGTTTAGAAGGACATTAGTTGCTGACCATATTATCATTTTCCCTATTTTTTCTGAATTATGACCAGCATCTCACGAATCCATTGAAAGTGGTGCTTCATCATCAGCTAATTTGTTGTAAGTCAAGAAGACACTCCTCACAACTCTCTGATCAGCAATTTTGTGAAAAGACTCATTCTGGACCATTTTGTCAATCACTATGTAACTGTACATAACAGTATTTGTGACCTCAGGATTTGGGTGCATCAGGAAGCCTCTGCTGGTACCATCAGTATACTTGTAGTTTTCACGCACATCATTTTCAGTGTTGCTGCAAGTTAGCATACCCTTGCAACAATCACAGTTCATTTTTTTGAAAACTGCATAACAACAATAGCCTGCTACACATACTGTTACTGGCAAGATATTCCTGCACTTTTCAAAATCTTCCTTTGATACAGTCATGCTGAACCCATCGACCTCATCTGAATGAGATAATATATTTTCCAGTCATTCCCAATTAGTCTGAAAATCCCTCAGTACAATTTTCTTGTCATGAATTGTCTCTCCAACACTGACGTGATTCGAACCTTTTTTTCACACTCGAATATCTGTCTAATAATTCATATGCATATATGAATGTTTCTGTAAATATTCTGCCTCATAGGTGTACAGTTTTTGCAAAGTTTTGAAAGGAGCCAACTGAGTTTTGTGATTTTCATAATAAACTCCATCTGATGAAAATTCAGGATACCTCATAGTTTTCTCTACATCTCTTTGATTTATCCAGTTATTTCTGCTGATGCCTTTGAGTAAGTGAACAGAATCAAACGTTATGGCTCAGTTCCAGGTGAGTATTATGGATCGATATGCAGTAAAATTTTCCGTAATAACAGCAGAAAACTGGAAAGAAATAGATAGACATTCAAAGGGTAAACCAGCACTAGCTAGCACTAGTACCAAGGTCTCCTCACACCTCTTTCACCCCCCAGTGGACCTGGCCGTCTCCTCTAGATGGCCTTGGGTCTGTACACGGGTATTAGAATTAGCTCCTTCCCTAACACTGCTATATTGATGCCAGTTACTTCTTGAGCAGTTGTAATTTTACACCCTATTGGAATGAGGTGGTCCTTGACATATAACATAACACCTCCACCTTTTTTTATTGGGTCTATCTTTTTTGACAGTTTATATACAAAGTCTGTTGTTGCCTCTTGTCTCCATCATGTTTCTGTGATGCCTGTTGTGTCTAATTCTTCACTTGCTGCCAATGCTTTGGAGAGATCCGCTTTGTTCCCTACAGAGTGTGCATTGAACTGCCGCCCCACTCTGAGCGACTTTTCTCTCTCCCTTATTTTATTCCTTTCCCCTTATTTTCACTGTGTGTCCTGCAGTGCTGTTGTTACTAGCCGAATTCTGGGGGAGAGAGAGAGAGAATCCTCCTCCCGCCTGTTTGCATGACATCATCACCCTCACTGGTGTCGTCACAGCTGGCCATCTTGAAACTCCTAAATAAGAACGTCTTGTCTTCTCTTCCTCCGCAAATTACGTCTCCTCCTCCTCCTCCTCCTCCTCCTCCTCCTCCTCCTCCTCCTCCTCCTCCTCCTCCTCCTCCTCCTCCTCCTCCTCCTCCTCCTCTGTCATTCACAAATGAACCTGAAGCGATTTATGGCGAAAGAAAAAGAAGCACAAATCCGTCTGGAGTCGCTGATCGCTGTCCGTCATCCCGTGACCTTGATAATACTCGGCTTTGATTAGTGCTTCTCCAGCCACCTCTCTCTCTCTCTCTCTCTCTCTCTCTCTCTCTCTCTCTCTCTCTCTCTCTCTCTCTCTCTCTCATACACGGTGATATGTTTGTTGAATGAAGATTTCAATAAAGAGAAGAAGAAGAAGAAGAAGAAGAAGAAGAAGAAAAAGAAAAGGCAGCAATCGGCACACGATGACGACGCCCAGCGGAAGCCCCCTATCTCCTCCCCCAGCCCCCTGCCCCGCCAGTCCTCCCCCTCCTCCCGCATCCCCGAGAGCATACGTGGCTGTCACACCCAACCAAAAGTTTGTCTTTTTGCGCCTAAACAGAAACAGAGGGTTGATGGCGATGTTGCCCTGACAGTGACATTATGAATGAGGTTGATAATGACAGAGAGGAAGGTGGTCACAATTTCAGCTCCTCCTCCTCCTCCTCCTCCTCTGGGGTGAGGAGGAGGAGGAGGGGGAGGAGAAGAGAAAAGGAGAGAGAAAATAGACTTACTTGGTAGGTGCTGGAGGCAGCCATTTCCCTTCTCTCCGATTCAACGGCGGCACAAACTGCTTCCTCGTCTTCGCCTTCTCCTTCTTCAGACGCAGTTGAAAGAAGCAGATGTTTTCCCTTGAAAAGCTAATGACAAACTGATGCAATCATGCAGGCAAGCTAGGTTGCAACAGCGGGTGATGGATGAGAGCCAAAATGTCGTACAGCACTTCCCTTGGAACTTAGTTCGTTTGGAGGCGTCGTGAACGCCGATGCTTCTTCATATTATGCCAAGCGCTTCTTCAGGAGTGAACGAGAGAGTTGACGTGGATACCGATCAACCTCAGACCTTCCCTTTTGGTGCAACAGGAGGTCACAGTGCATTCCCACGTCTGGCAGCAGAGATCTTCTTCCTCAGTCCTGTTCCAGTCATGTACAGTGACGAAGTACCCCTGAGTCATGGTGACGTTCCCCCTGAGAGAGAGAGAGAGAGAGAGAGAAGGGAATGGATGATCTTGAGAGAGAGAGAGAGAAAGGAATGGATGGTCTTGAAGGAAAGAGAAAGAGAGAGAGAGAGAGAAGGGAATTGATGGAATTTAAAGAGAGAGAGAGAGAGAGTAGGGAATTGATGGAATTTAAAGAGAGAGAGAGAAGGGAATGGATGATCTTGAGAGAGAGAGAGAAAGTAATGGATGGTCTTGAAGGAAAGAGAAAGAGAGGGAGAGAGAGAAGGGAATTGATGGAATTTAAAGAGAGAGAGAGAGAGAGAGAGAGAGAGTAGGGAATTGATGGAATTTAAAGAGAGAGAGAGAGAGAGAGAGAAGGGAATGGGTGGTCTTGAAAGAGAGAGAGAGTAGGGAATTAATGGAATTTAAAGAGAGAGAGAGAGAGAGAGTAGGGAATTGATGGAATTTAAAGAGAGAGAGAGAGAGAGAGAGAGTGCCTTGTTCTCCACAGCAGAGTGGAATTAGCGAATCACGGGACAAAAGTCATATAAAGCTGAAAATTGGCACAGAGGTCCGGGATGGTGTCAGGAATGACAGAAAAAAAAAAAAGCCCCGTTGATTGGGGGTTGGGAACTCCTTGTTTGGGGGACGGGTTGGGGGAGAAGTAAAATACAAGTGGCACAGGGAAAGTGACAGATAGAGCCTGGAAAGCTTCCTCCAACAGAGTGAGCAGCGTGCTACCGTGGGCAGAGAGTTCATTTGCAGATCATTCCATGGAAAATG
>JANJGK010002371.1:5000-45000 GCA_039081455.1 Macrobrachium rosenbergii
TGTAATCCGGGCAAGACAGAATGTTGTTATTATCATTGGCCTGATTGTATTGCATATTGGCCCCATTTTTAATCAACTTGCTTGTTGCCAAATCATTGCATCCTTGTTCCCTGTGTCCTATAACTGAATCTGCCTCTTAGTGATTGTGTTGTTCTGTCTCATTGTTACACTTGCTAAGTCTGTAAATAAACCCCTGTAAATTTGTAAAAAGTACATCTTAGTTTAACCAGACCACTGAGCCGATTAACAGCTCTCCTAGGGCTGGCCCGAAGCATTAATATTTATTTTTACGTGGCTAAGAACCAATTGGTTACCTAGCAACGGGACCTACGGCTTATTGTGGATTCCAAACCATATTATAGCGAGAAATGAATTCCTATCACCAGAAACAAATTCCTCTTGTTCTTCACTGGCCGGTCGGAGATTCGAACTCGCGACCAACAGAGTGGTAGCTGAGAACGGAACCCGCTCACCCAGCGAGGAACTAAGCAGTCTACTTCCCATATGGCAACCTTCCTTATTCAATTGTAAATCCAGGAAAATCTTAGGTAAGTTTAGAAATAACTTTTCCTTTTTGCTCATAAACTGGACTTTCTTGGTTTCGTTGGCAGCATCAATTATAATTTTGTTTCAATTTCTCACCAAGCCAAGGGCCAATTTATGACAATATTATATATATATATATATATATATATTATATATATATATATAATATATATAGTATATTTATATATATATTATATAATATAATATATATAATATATATATAGACATATATTATATATATATATATATATATATATATAATATTATTATATATAATATATATATATATATATATATATATATATATATATATATATATATATATATATATATATATATATATTATATATATATTTATATATATATTTATATATATATTATATATATATATATATATATATATATATATATATATATATAATATATATTTATATATATATATAATATATATAATTATATTATATATATAATATTATTTATATATATCTTATATATATATATATATATATATATATAATCTATATATGATATATCTGTGAGTGTAACTATATAGTAGCTCCGCGCAGCTGACGGTGATATAACTTCGACTATTTCTACAGTTTTTAGGTTGCTAATTATGAATTTAACTTTCATTTTTGGCGCTCCAGCCTAATTAACCTGTAATTAACCACTAAAGTTCATCCAACGAGACAGGGTACCCGATGGGAATGCGGGGTTCTGGGTGGTGGGTATACTCCCGGGAGAGTGTTAGATGGCTATGTAACGCCTCACCTCCCTCCCCCGCATGTTTCTTGCCCTACAATTCAGGGATCCTAGGGAAAGCGGGGTTAGTGGGTGGGTACACGGCTGGGGATGAGAAACCAGCTAAAACCTAGATTTTTTGGCACACCAGACATGAGAAACTACGAAATAAGCAGAGAACAAACAAGAACATTAAAGGCAACCCCTCCCATTACTACTATCCTCCCGAACATTTATTGGGGAGCCATTGGTTCATCCCTCACTCCCTTACTGAGGAAACTCAGAGTTTGGGGACCTAACCCCCCCAAACACTTATCTAACCAATCACGTTGCGCTGTTTATAACCCCCACTGAGGAAAACCCCCTAAACATTGCCACTCCAAGTTGCTCACGCATCCCCGCCTCCTTGGGGGGGCTGTCCTTTTTCCGGGGTTCACATACGCGTCCTGCACATGACAGGGACGGGTATGTCTGTTCTGAACAGTTCATATTTCGTCCAGCAAGTGCAGTAACTTGTTAATCTGTTATCCCTACGCATGAAATCTAACACACCCTGCCTGCAATCCTCCCAAACTATAAGTTAACATAGCAAAGAAAAAAACACATATACGCTTTGAGTTTATTCCTGTAGTGTTTCAACGTTCTTGGTTGCGCTTACCTGCAACTGTTGCCAACACAGGCACCCACCCAGACCAGTACTGACAGGCACCCACCCAGACCAGTACTGAACGTGGCGCAGGGAGATTATATCCCCCCGAACCTACTGCTAAACATGGCGAAATGCATTTACCCCACCAACCAGTTCCTCGCTGGGTGAGCGAGTTCCGTTCTCAGCTACCACTCTGTTGGTCGCGAGTTCGAATCTCCGACCGGCCAGTGAAGAACAAGAGGAATTTGTTTCTGGAATTTGTTTCTGGTGATAGAAATTCATTTCTCGCTATAATGTGGTTCGGATTCCACAATAGGCTGTAGGTCCCGTTGCTAAGTAACCAATTGGTTCTTAGCCACATAACAGTAAATCTAATCCTTCGGGCCAGCCCTAGGAGAGCTGTTAATCAGCTCAGTGGTCTGGTTAGACTAAGATATACTTAACTTTACCCCACCAACCCAGTACTAAACTCGGCAAAAGTGTATCTGTATCGCAAAAAAAAAAACTTTCCCTACACACATTTTTCACACGACAGCATCGTTTCTCTGCTTCCTTATCATAACCAGCGTGATTCCATTTCTCCGACCCCATTACTAAACATTGCGAAATGCATTTAACCCACCAGCCCAGTACTAAACACGGCGAAAGTGTATCTGTACCCCAAAAACAAATTTTTTGCACAGCAGCATCGTTTCTCTGTTTCCTTATCATAACCAGCGGGATTCCATTTCCCCGAACCCACTACTAAACACTGCGAAATGCATTTAACCCGCCAGCCCAGTACTAAACACCGCGAAAGCATATCTGTACCCCAAAAGTTACGTTTTGCCCAGCCACATTTTTCCCAAGCATTTATGGTTTCTTTGCTTTACTGTCAACCAGCGCAAAGGTTTTTCAAAAACACCATTCCTATTACCATCGCGCAAGTTTCCCCTTCCCCCCCAAGTTCCTCACGCAAACCCTTCCCCCAACACCAAATTGTGCCAAAAACCCCCACTTCCCACCCCTTCTTGCCCCACCATAGCCCTTATCTGCAACCCAAACCTACGCCTTAAAACATACAGATTTTGCGTTTCTTGTTCAGTACAGTGTTTGAATCTCTTCCGTCAACGTCACGTTCGTCTGAGCCCGTAACTCTACACATCCACCCAGTGACTTGTGCTAACTGCTATATCAGTTACTGCAACTTTTCTGCCTACTGCTTAGGTAACTACGAACGGTTAATCAAGCTTTGTCGGGAGGAAGTACAGTTTTGTAGGCTACCTGGCTGAAGCCTATTTTAAGATTCATTTCCTCGACCCCAACACCATATTCCACGCATTTTTAAAGGCAGCGGCTGATCTCTACCCTCCCGGTCCCTAAGGTAAGGCCAGTTAGTTCTGTTGGTGTTCATTATTTTTTTTATCTGCAAATTGTTTTTTCCTGCCAGGTTGCTCCTTCCAGCCAGCTCTAAGTGCCTTCCCGCTCTTGTTTTTACCTTGGAAACTGGTTTTTTCTCCACTTTTACGGCCTCTGGTAAAGATGGTGAAGTTTGTATTTTGTCGGCCACACACTTTGTCCCCGTCCCCCTTACTGCTCAGTGTTTCCTCTCTCCCCCCACCTCCAGTGTTATGCTTCTACCCGCACTGGTCCCTGACGAGTTTACCGCTTGCGCAATCTACCTCCCACCCCCTTCTTGCACCGCTCCCCACTTACCCCCGCTTTTGGGACACGTGAAAAAATTTCCCCCTCCCTGCCTCGTTAACTGGCCCCCGCCCTTCAGCCGCTCCCTCCCTTTTGCGAATGGCTCCCTCTCGTTTTTCCCTCCAGCTAGCGTCCCCGTAATGTAAACATGCCCGCTCCACTTCTCTGTTTTCCCCCACCCAGAACCCTGGATTCCATCAGAGTCCCCCTTGGTAGATCTAAGCCGGCTGTCCGCGGTGGGCTAGGCTATGGCAGTTGACATTTTTCTATAGAACTTTACTTGCTGAACAAGAATTTAAAGTAATATTTTGTCGGTCGGCTGTAATTAAGCTGTAAATTACCTTAGAACTGTAGCTGACGGTAAGGGGGACTGTGGTAGGTTAAATTTGGGTTTGTGTGAATGGATTGTTCCGTTTTTGTTGTTGTGATGTTTTTTATTATGTTTATTTTGTGTTTTTGTTATGAATGTCTGATGTAAGTTTTCATGTTGTTTTTTTTTACTTGCAGTTTGCTTGAGAGTGGTAGGGTAGAGTAGACTCCCCTTCACCTAAGTGCCCATAGTGCTTGGATTGAGAGAACCTGGTTGAGAGACAGTGAAGGAAACAAGGCCTTTATTTCCTTCCTGAATGCTTGCCATGCTTTGCAGCAAGTATTATTTACAAATTAGTTGTGTGAACCAGAGGCTGACTTATTCAAGTTTGCAGTAGAAAGTGATAATGCAGCACACTATAAACCGATTGTTGTAGATTTGTTCCAATGGAAGTGGAAAAACATTGAGAGAGGAATCACAGTGTGAATCAGGTTACAGTGAAGTTGTGTACGGAATACTACTTAAAGAAGAATATGTTTGGTTCTCAAATGATCTTTGTTGGACAATACCAAGTAGATTTTGAAGATTGATCTTTCAAGCATTGGATGTGTTTCCATTTTGAGGATTAAGAAATAAAATTAGATTAGGTTCTTAAAATTATTGGGCAAAACAAACTATAATAAGCTAGGTTAAGGAACTAAGGATGGGTTTTGGTGATCTATAGTATTAAGTTAGGCTAAGTTTAAGTATAGGAAGATTGTTTTGGTAAATATTAAGAGTAAGTAGGAAGTAAGTGTAATGTTAAGGAAATAAATTAGGTTAAGGAAAATCAGAGTTTAATTTAATAACCTTCAAAACTGTTCCCATCATACTGCCCCAATTGTGTAATATAAAAAGCCCCAACATAATAATTTGGCGCCCAACGTGGGGCACTTTGATAGTATAGTAAGAGTGGGGTGCATAATTGGAGATGGCAGAGGGAGCAGGTTTGGAAGGTGTTGGGTCAGGTGAAGGGGAGCAGGGTTGGATGCAGAGGTTGGATAGGCTGACGTGCATGATGATCAGCCTGCAGGATAAGCTAGAGGAAGCCCAGGCAAGGGAAAGTAGATTGGTTACAAGAATGGAGGCGATAGATGAGAAAGCCCAGGTAAGGGAAAGTAAATTGGTCGCAAGACTGGAGGCAATGGAGAAGAAGATGGCTGGAATGGCTAAGAGTGGGCTTGACATTGGGAAGGGAAGTGAGAACGATGAGGCAAAAGGGGCAAAGGAGAAATTTCCTAAGAAAGGAAAGGAGTTGTCAAGTAAGAGTAAGGGAATACTTGCCATGGTAGAGGACAGTATGAGTGAGGTGAGTGAAAGCGATGAGGAAGAGAAAGGTAAGAACATAACAGGAAACAAGAAGAGAACACGAAAAGGGAGAGGTGGGAGGAAAGAGGAAATGAAGAAGAATGAAAGTGCTAGTAGCGGTAGTAGTAGTGAAGGTTTGAGTGAGGTGGAAGAGAAAGAGGCCAAAGCAATGTTCCTGAGGGAGGTTCCCCGCATAGAAAAGTTTAATATCGGGAAGGGAAGAGATGTGAATGAGTTTTTTGACGAGTATGAAAGGTATTGTAGGCAAAAGTATGGAGAGAATGAAAAAGTGTGGATGAAGCGGCTGGGAGAGTTTTTGGATGGGCGGCTGAAGATGTGTTATAGGAGTATGTGTGAGGGTGAACCTGGGTATGAGTCCGTGAAAGCTAGAGTGATCAAACAGGTGAAGAGAATGAAAGGGAGTGTAGTACACAAGAAAGATGACAGGTTCGAGGAGGCCAAGATGAAGCCTGGAGAAGAAGTGGGTTTATATGCTCACAGATTGGAAGCGTTGGCCAGAAGAAAGTATGGAGAGGAGGGAATTGAGGAAAACAAGCACCTCATCCGGAAGTTCTTGGCCACTATCCCTGAGAGGATTAGGGTCATATTAAATGAGAAAGAGAGAGATCAAAAGCGGTGGTCAGAAAAACGTTTGGACTGGGAAGATGTGTTGGAGATCTTAGAAGACATGAGAGTGAATGAGGATGAAGTAAAAGAAATGTATGCTGGGACAGACGTAGTGAATGGAAGGACATATAAAGATGCTTTGGTGAGTGAGGAGTTAAGTGTGATGCGAGCTCTGCTGGAAGAATGTAAGAAAGACCGGATAGAGAGAGGAAGAAAGAATGTGCAAGTGAATGTGGGAAGTAACGGGAAAAGGAGCTTGAGCAGAAGCCGAGAGAGGTTTAGGAGTGGAAGTGTGAATAGAGTAAATGGAAATGTGAAAGGAAGTTGAATGGGAATGAGTAGTAGTGAGGGGTGTTACAGGTGTGGAAGGACTGGTCATGTGAAAGCAGATTGCAGATGGGCCAATGGTGAGTGTTTCGGCTGTGGAAAAAGAGGGCATGTAATGAGGGATTGCCCACAAGCGAAAGAGTTGAAGTGTTTCGGCTGTGGAAAGATAGGGCATCGAGTGATAGACTGCCAGAGTGGAAGGAGAGTGGGAGTAAATGGAAGTCGCTGTGGAAATTGTGGAATGAGTGGGCATTTTGCCAGGACGTGTAAGAACCCTCGGAGTAAGTGTGAAGAATGTGGAATGGAGGGTCATGTGAAAGAAGTCTGCCGTACCAAATCCCAACCTCAGGGAAACTAAGTATGAAGGGGGTTTACCGTGGTGAGCCCTCTGGTATGGAAGGGATAGATGTATTGCATATAAGAGAAGGGTTCGTGAGTCGGAATGTCTGTTTTGGGGATCGAGTAGATCGTTGTTTGTGTGTTAGGGTAGAATGTGGTGGAGTGGTAATGAAAGCATTGATTGATACTGGTTGTAGTGGAAATGTAGTTTTCAGAGAGGCATAAGAGAAAATAAAAGAAAGCATAACACAGAAGCAGGAATGTGCTGGATATGTGACAGGGATTGGAGGATTGGAAGTAAGGGTGTGGGCAAGGTTTGTTGAGTCAGTTGCAGTTGCAGGAATAAAGCTGGAGGAGGAGGATTTTTACGTTGTGGACAGAGTGAATGAGAAATATATGTTGCTGGGGTATGCATTTTTGAAGAAAAACAGGGTAAAAGTGTACCCAGAACAAGAAATGATAGAAATACGAATGGGGAGGGAAACCAGTGTGAAGTTGTATGTGGAGGAGGATGGACAAGTAAGTCTGAAGATGGTTTCTGGAGTGGAGGTGTATGTGATGGATGTACAATTGCCAAGGGATTCAGGAAGTGTGTGGAGTGTGAAAGTAGGGTGGAGGACTAATGTTGGAATTGGCGCAGAGAGTTTAGGAGAAATGTTTATGTTGGACGGTAGCTCTGCGTGTTATGAGATAAGGCGGGTTGTACATGTATTTGATGGGATTATGGATATAAAGGACCCAAAGGTATGTGTACAGGTGTGTGGGAATTTGAAAAAGAAAAGGTGGTGAGGCATACATCTTGGTGATAGATTGGGAAGTTTGAGAAGTGTCGTCGATTTGAGTGATAGAAAGCACGTTAAGAGGTATGATGTGATGGCCGAAGGGGAAAGGACAGAAGAGTGGAGTAAGGAAAAGCTTAGGGAAAAGGTAAGGTTGAATGAAAAGTTGAGTGAGAAAGAGAAAGAGAAAGAGCAGGTGTGAGTTGTTATGGGAGAGAAAGGGTGTGTTGAGTCAAGGGGATGAGGACTTGGGGACAGCTAGGTTGCCGGAGTTCTGTATTCAGCTGACAGATGAAACACCAATTTATCAGAGACCCCGACATTTCCCAGCTCCGGTAATGCGAGAGATTGAAGAGCAGTGTGAAGAGTTGGAAAAGATAGGAGTGACTGAACTCAGTAAGAGTGCTTGGAATAGTCCAATTGTGCCGGTAAGAAAGCCTGATGGGAGTCTGCGAATGTGTATTGATTATCGCAGAGTAAATGAGGTGACAGTGAAGGAAAGATTCCCTATGTGTGTGGTGTCTGACTGTGTGTACAGTATGCATGGGATGAAAGTGTTTAGCAAGATGGATCTGGTAAGGGGGTATTATCAGATGCCAGTGGCGGAGGATTGTAGACCAATAACTGCCTTCTTGACTACGAAAAAACAGTATCAGTTCTGCAATCTCAGTTTTGGATTGGCCAATGCCCCAGCTGCCTTCCAGAGAGCAATGAATGTCGTGCTGAGTGGTTTTCCCCGCGAGAATGTGTTAGTGTTTCTTGATGACATTTTGGTGATGAGTAAGACGGTAGAAGAGCACAAGAGGTTGGTGCGAGCAGTGTTGAAGAAGTTAGAAGAGGTGGGGGTGAAAGTCAAAGTGAGTAAATGTGAGTGGTTCATGGAAGAGGTGGAGTTTTTGGGTCATAAGGTGAGTGAGTCTGGAGTACGAAAAGCGGAAAAGTTTGTAGAAAAAGTGAGAAATTTCCCTCGACCCACGACTGTGCGAGAATATGCGTGGATTTTTGGGAATGATCGAGTTTGGAAGGAAGTTTGTGGAAGATTGTTCGGGAATTGCAAAGCCGTTGTCAGAATGGACAGGCTGTAGGAAGAGTACGGTTGTGAGGTGGGATGAAAGGATGGAGGAAGCGTTTGAGAAATTGAAAGAGGAAATGGTGAAGGATGTGGAGTTGGCTTACCCTGACTATAGTGCAAATGCCAGTAAGCTAGAAGTGTATACGGATGCGAGTGGAGTGTCAATGGGTGGATGTTTGATGCAGAAGCAAGTGGTGAATGGAGTTGAAAGGGATAGAGTGATAGCATATGTAAGTAAGGCATTTAGTTCGGCAGAGCGAAAGCATTCGACTATTGAGAGAGAGCTGGCTGCCCTGCGGTTTTGTGTGAAAGCGTTACGACCATTTCTGTATGGTGTGAGGTTTGTGGTACGTACGGACCATCAGCCTCTAGTGTATCTCCAGAGAATGAAAGGAGTGGATGCTAGGATTGCACAAACGGTAGAGGATTTGAGTGATTTTGATTTTGTAGTTGAGTACATCCAAGGTAAAAGAAATATTGTTGCAGACATGATGTCTAGACTACCTGGGGAAGGGAAAGAAGAGAAGATAAAAGACATAAGACCAGAGTATCTGCCAAGAGGATTGGTAGTAGCACGTGAGAGTAAGGGGGGTGGTGACTCCATGTTTGAAAGTTTGTGGTATGGACTGAATGATTTGGTAGATGAAGGTTTGAAGGTGCGGGTACCTGGAAGTGTGAATGAACTGAGGGCAGAGGTGATCGAAGAAGTTTGCAAGAGACCTGGATGTTTGGGAGTGTCAAATGTGGAACGATATCGAAAGAGCCTGAGGGCTATGATGTGTCCTGGAGTAGCCCCATTTCAAGAGGTTTTGGTAGCAGTGAGTAAGAGGTATAAGGTGATAGTGTCCGTACATATTGGTGGTGAGAAACCTATAGTGTATCGACATGAGAGAGTGAAAGAGAGTGAGCGTGAGTTGCATCTGCAGTGTTTGAGTGGGGTGCACTATAACTGGGTTGTGGAGAAAAAGAGCTATGAAAGGAAGTATGAGAAGGAGGAAAATGTTGAAGAGAGAACGCCAGAGTTGTTGGAAGTGGAAGAGGATAGTAAGGAAGTAAATGAAGGATGTTTGGTTAGTGGAAGAGACAGGTGTATGTGTGTGCACAGGAGAGCAAAAGCAATGATTGTGGGAGTAGATGTCAGTGGAGGACAGTATTGTGGTTTGGTTGACACTGGAGCGCAAATATCGTTGGTGAACGCACGAGTGATTAGAGATGTTGAGAGAGTGGATTGGAATGTTAAAAGGAGAGTGGTGAATGTGTCAATAAGAGGTATAGCAGGGAGATCAGTTGGATGGGAGGAAGTGAGGTTGAAGGTAAGGTTGGGAGAGTTTGAGGTGGAAGCTTGTTTCGTAGTACTGGGAGATAAGCAGATGCCATGTTGTTTCTTGTTTGGGATAGATTTCTTGAGGAAGAATGGCTTGGTAGTGGATGTTGGAACAGGAGTTCTGTTGAAAGACGAGGTTGTAATAGGGAAGATTCAATGTGAGGCGGTGAATATGGCCAGGTTTGTGGGAATGATCGATAGGAGTCTGAGTGAGGAGGAGGTTGTAGTGGAGTTGGACAAGAGTGAGAATGAATTGTTGACAACGGAGGACATTGAGGAGATGCAGCGGAAGTGTTTTGTGGTGAGTTGAGGAGGTGTATTAGAGAGGAGTACCTGGAAGAAGATGGCCTTTGTTGTTGAGTAAATGGATGCGGTATGCTGAGAGATTTGTGCTGTGTGAAGGAGTGGTGTATTTTTCGAGAGAGAAGATGGGAGAGTTGATGTATGTTCCAGTGTTCTCGATGAGTGGAGCAGTGGGGATGTGCATTTTAGTCCATGAGAAATATGAACATATGGGAAAGTTTAAGCTGATCGAGTGTATGAAAGAGCGGATGTTTTCCCCGTATTTGAGGAAGATTTGTACAGATGTGGCAGTCACATGTGAAGAATGTCAGAAGGGAAAGTATCAGTATGAGGAAGCCAGTAGGTGCGGAAAGTGAAAATACCCTTGCAGTGTTATTTGGGGGTAGTGAAAATGAGGGTGTAATTGATTTTGAAGGATTTGAGTGGGATGTGGAAGGAGTGAACTTGGTGAGTACAAGGAATGTGGAAGAGGATATGCAAGAGCTGGGTGAATTGGAAATAACGCCAAGTTGTGAGGAAGACAGTACGTATAGTGTGTGTGTGTTTCCTTTGAGTGAAAGTGTTGAAAGAGCGAGTGTAGGAGTGGGTGTGAGTGAGAGAGAGTTAGCAGTGCTGGAGAGTGTAGGTGGAGGAGCTTTGGATAGCTTGAGGTGGACTGTGGAAGAAATAAATGAGAGTATGGAAGAGATGATAGCAGCCATGTCAGGTGTGAGTGAGGTTGGAGCCAACGTAAGTCTCCAGAGTTTGAATGAGCTTGGTGTAAGTAGTCCGAAACCAAAGCTAGGTGAGCCTAGTGTGATTGGAGTGGAAGTAAGTGAAGAAGAGGTGGTGCATGAGAGGCCATGGACCCGAAGTCAAGGTCCAGTTCCGGAATATGAATAGGTGGTAAGAAAGGGATTTTGAAGAAAAGGAAACAAGATTTCCTTTATTTTAGTAAGGGGGACTGTGGTAGGTTAAATTTGGGTTTGTGTGAATGGATTGTTCCGTTTTTGTTGTTGTGATGTTTTTTATTATGTTTATTTTGTGTTTTTGTTATGAATGTCTGATGTAAGTTTTCATGTTGTTTTTTTTTTTTTTTTACTTGCAGTTTGCTTGAGAGTGGTAGGGTAGAGTAGACTCCCCTTCACCTAAGTGCCCATAGTGCTTGGATTGAGAGAACCTGGTTGAGAGACAGTGAAGGAAACAAGGCCTTTATTTCCTTCCTGAATGCTTGCCATGCTTTGCAGCAAGTATTATTTACAAATTAGTTGTGTGAACCAGAGGCTGACTTATTCAAGTTTGCAGTAGAAAGTGATAATGCAGCACACTATAAACCGATTGTTGTAGATTTGTTCCAATGGAAGTGGAAAAACATTGAGAGAGGAATCACAGTGTGAATCAGGTTACAGTGAAGTTGTGTAAGGAATACTACTTAAAGAAGAATATGTTTGGTTCTCAAATGATCTTTGTTGGACAATACCAAGTAGATTTTGAAGATTGATCTTTCAAGCATTGGATGTGTTTCCATTTTGAGGATTAAGAAATAAAATTAGATTAGGTTCTTAAAATTATTGGGCAAAACAAACTATAATAAGCTAGGTTAAGGAACTAAGGATGGGTTTTGGTGATCTATAGTATTAAGTTAGGCTAAGTTTAAGTATAGGAAGATTGTTTTGGTAAATATTAAGAGTAAGTAGGAAATAAGTGTAATGTTAAGGAAATAAATTAGGTTAAGGAAAAATGATATTTTAATGATAAAATAAAGTTTGTTCATACTTACCTGGCAGATATATATATATAGCTGTATTTCTCTGAATCCGACAGAATTTCAAAACTCGCGGCACACGCAGTGTGGCCAGGTGGTTAGTACTCATTCCCGCCGCTGGGTGGCGGGAATCGGGAACCATTCCCATTTTCTATTCAGATTTTCTAGTGCCACTGTCTCCTGAGGGGAGGTGGGTGGGCACTATAATTATATATATCTGCCAGGTAAGTATGAACAAACTTTATTTTATCATTAAAATATCATTTTGTTCATGAAACTTACCTGTCAGATATATATATAGCTGAATCCCACCATTGGAGGTGGGTAGAGACAGAATAGGATTTAGGAAACAAATGAATGTAGGCGATTGACACCTTGGTTCCTTACCTGTTAGCATAGCTGACTTCGAGGTTACTGTCACCCAAGCCTGCTTCTGCTTTACTAGAGTCTCCAGCAACGTAGGGACCTATAAAGCTGGTGAGATCTAGATGACCTGTCCACGGGGGCGTGACCACAATGGGACTAGATCATATGACCATACTGAGAGGGAAAAGGAGCAACAACCAACCACCTGACCGAGCCTATCTAAGCCATTGAACCTAACATAGGCTAAAGATTGGGACGTCCACATCGGTGGCCACCCAACAACCAAGAATACAAAAACAAGATTAAAAAATACCACCTAACCCCTAAAGGATAGGATGAGTATTGCCCTCATCTCCCAACATTGTGTCTGCGGAAACGTATGGTCCCAGCGAAGAACAGTCTTCGAAAGTTGACTTCACATCTCGTAAGTAATGCGAAGCGAACACTGAATTACTTCGCCAGAAGGTGGTACCCAGAAGATCGTTGAGAGACATGTTCTTCTGGAAAGCCACCGAAGTCGCGATGGCTCTCACTTCGTGAGCTTTGACTTTAAGAAGTCTCATGTCACCGTCTTGGCAGGAAGAATGAGCCTCTCTGACAGTACTTCTTAAAAAGAATGACAGAGCATTCTTGGACATTGGCAAGTCAGGTCTTCTAACCGAACACCACAGATTGTCCGACGGGCCTCGACTTTCTTTCGTCCTGGCTAAGTAGAATTTGAGAGCCCTGACAGGGCACAGGACTCTCTCTGATTCTTGTCCAAGAATCTCTGTCAAACCTTTGATTTCAAATGTCTTGGGCCAAGGGTTTGAAGGATTTTCATTTTTGGCAAGAAATAAAGGACTTAGTGAGCAAACGGCATTAGGACCTCTAAAGCCAATGTGCTTGCTAATGGCCTGAACTTCACTAACTCTCTTCGCCGTCGCCAGAGAAGTTAGGAAAACCGCCTTTCTAGTCACGTTCTTGAGAGAAGCAGAAGACATAGGTTCAAAAGGACTTGACATAAGAAACTTCAGGACCACATCTAGGTTCCAAGGAGGCGTCCTGGGCCGAGGAACCTTGACAGTTTCAAAGGATCTCAAGAGATCGTGAAGATCCTTGTTGTCGGCTAAGTCTAGGCCCCTGTGTCGGAAGACTGCCGACAGCATACTTTTATAGCCCTTAATAGTTGAGACTGCCAGTTTTTCTTTCTCCCTGAGATGCAGTAGGAAGTCTGCTATTTGCGGCACGGAGGTCGTGGTCGAGGAAATCCCGTTGCTCTTGCACCATTTCCTAAAATTGGCCCACTTCGATTGATAGACTGAATTAGAAGAGGGTCTTCTGGCACTGGCGATAGCCTTTGCCACTGCTCTCAAAAACCCCCTCGCTCTTGCCAACTTTGTGATATCTGAATACAGTTAGACTCAGAGCGGGGAGGTTTTTGTGGAATCTTTGGAAATGGGGCTGCCTGAGAAGATCTACTCTCAGGGGGAGTGTCCTTGGGAAGTCCACTAGGAAGGTCATGACCTCTGTGAACCAATCCGCTGCTGGCCAAAAGGGGGCTATTAAAGTCATCCTCGTTCCTTCTGACGCTGAGAATTTTCTGATCACTTCTCCCAGGATCTTGAAGGGAGGAAAAGCGTAAAGATCTAGGCCTTTCCAGTCCCAGAGGAGGGCATCTACTGCTAATGCTCCTGGATCTAGGACAGGAGAGCAGTAAAGAGGAAGCCTCTTTGTTCTGGACGTCGCAAAGAGGTCCACTAGGGGACGTCCCCATAACCTCCACAGATCTAGACACACCTCCTCGTGAAGGGTCCATTCCGTCGGCAGAAGTTGATGCTGCCGACTGAGAAGGTCCGCGCGGATATTCTCCACGCCCGCGATGAACCTCGTGAGAATTGTGATCCCCCGTGCATGAGTCCAAAGCAGGATCTCCTTTGCCAGGTTGAACAGGGAACGGGAGCGAGTACCCCCCTGCTTCTTGAGGTAAGCTAAGGCTGTGGTGTTGTCGGAATTCACTTGAACAACCCGGCCTGATACTCGATCCTCGAAGAATTGAAGGGCTAGATGGATAGCCCCTAATTCTTTGAGATTGATGTGCCAGGACACCTGTTCCCCTCTCCAGGTGCCTGACACTTCTTCCCCTCCTAGTGTTGCTCCCCATCCCTCCCTGGACGCGTCGGAAAACAACACTAGGTCGGGGCTCTGAAGACGTAGAGAAACGCCTTCTGCCAGTAACAAGGGGTCGAGCCACCACCTCAGGTGAGTCTTGACAGAGGGAGAGATCTTCAAGGTCTCTTCCAGGTCCTCCTTGTTCATCCAGTTCTCCGCTAGGAAAAACTGGAGCGGCCTGAGATGAAGTCTTCCCAGGGAAACAAACTTCTCCAGCGAGGAAATGGTCCCCAGCAAACTCATCCATTCCCTCACCGAGCATGCTTCCTTCCCTAGGAGAGACGAAACTTTTTCCAAGCAATGTTGTTGACGTTCTTGGGATGGATACGCCCGAAAAGCCACTGAATCCATCTGAATCCCCAGATAGACGATGGACTGAGTCGGGATCAGATGGGACTTCTCTTTGTTGACTAGAAGTCCCAGGAACTTCGTCAACTCCAATGTCGAATTCAGGTCCTCCAGACACTGAGCTTGGGAAGAAGCTCGAATGAGCCAATCGTCTAGGTAAAGCGAAACGCGGATCCCTGCCAAGTGAAGCCACCTCGCCACATTTCTCATGATCACTGTGAATATCTTGGGAGCTGTGCTTAGTCCAAAGCAAAGAGCTCGGAATTGGAAGACTCTTCCCCCTAGTACAAACCTCAGGTACTGTCTTGACTGAGGATGTATGGGAACATGGAAGTATGCGTCTTGTAAGTCCAGAGAGACCATCCAATCTCCTGGTCTTAGAGCTCCTAGAACAGACTGGGACGTTTCCATCTTGAACTTCTCTTTGACAATGAAGCGGTTCAGTCTGCTTACGTCCAGTACTGGTCTCCATCCTCCCGACTGTTTTGGAACTAAGAACAGTCGGCTGTAGAACCCCGGAGAGTCTAGCTCCTGAACTTGCTCCACAGCTCTTTTTTCGAGCATCTGCTCCAAAAGATCTAAAAGGATCTGTTGTTTTTCTCGATGGTAGGAGGGCGACAGATCCTTGGGTGACGTACAAAGGGGTGGCGAATCGAGGAAGGGGATCTTGTAGCCTTTCTCTAGAACTTCAATGGACCAGGAGTCCGCCCCTTTCGCTCTCCAGGCTCCCGCAAATGAAAGAAGCCTGGCTCCCACAGGTGTCTGGAGGTGCTGAAGATCACTTTTTGCCCCTGGGCTTCGATGGGGCTGTTCCTCTGGAAAAACCTCTCCCTCGCGGAGACGATCTCGAGGAAGAAGCTCCTCCACGAAAGGGCTGTTGTTTCTTCTTGGAGGACAGAACTGACGACGACGTAGAAGGGACTGAAGGACGTCTAGACGAATGGGCCAGAAGATCTTGCGTGGCCTTCTCCTTAAGACTAGAAGCGAGGTCCTTGATTAAAGACTGGGGGAAGAGATGGCTCGACAAAGGGGCAAACAATAATTCAGCCCTTTGTGATGGAGAAACTGACTTGGAGGTGAAATTGCAGTACAAGGCCCTCTTCTTCAAGAGGCCTGTACAAAAATGGGAAGCCAGTTCCTCTGAGCCATCCCTGACGGCCTTATCCATGCAATTCAAAACACTGGATAGCTCCCCCAGGCTGATCGAGTCGGGGCTTCTAAGCTTGAGGTCCAAAGCACCCAAGCACCAGTCTAAGAAGTTGAAAACTTCCATAGATCGGAAGAGTCCCTTCAGATGATGGTCGGTCTCGGACATCGTCCAAGAAACCTTAGCAGTCGACAGTAGGGACCTTCTGGGAGCGTCGACAAGGCTGGCGAAATCTCGAGGCGAAGAAGGAACTCAAGAACCAACGTCCTCACCTGTTTCATACCACATGCCTGCCTTACCGTTAAGCTTAGACGGAGGCAGGGCAAAAGAAGTCTTGCCTTGCATCTTCCGTTCCTCCATCCAGGCGTTAACCTTCTTGAAGGCCTTCTTCGTAGCCAGTGAAGAAGTCATCTTCACAAACCCCAGCGTTCTCCTCGTTTTGGAAGAAGCAAGCTGCAAAGGAGGAGAGAGAGGAGCCGAGGGTTTGAACTTATCACCGAATAAGTCCTTAAGAAGACCGGTTAACACCTGGTAGTCGGAAGACGAGGAAGCAGAAGGTTGTTCATTTCCCGCAGGCTCTGAATCGCCAGAGACTTCTCCTACATGAATGGGCGAAACACGAGAATCACATAAAGCTTTCGGGGAACGAAGGCCTTGAGGTCCGATACGGAAGAGGGATCTTCTTTTCCCTGCAGGATCTGAATGCTCTGGAGCGTCCCGACGAGCAACTAAAGAGGAGTCCTGGCGAGCGTCCTGAAGAGCGTCCGATCGGGAGTCCAGCCTTGTGTCATGCTGAGCGTCCTGCCGAGCGTCCTGCACGGCAGCGAGGGAAGCGTCCTGACGAGCAGCTATCGAAGAGTCCTGGATAGCTGCTTGCGAAGCGTCGTGATGATGACGAAAATTACGAAAGGGAACTCGTGAGCCGTGAGGACGACAGGGCGAAGAAGCAGGAGACGGTGACGAAGAAAAAGGAGCAGGAGAAGGGGACTTCCTGGACTTCTTGATGGGAAGCCTCAAGTCCTTGCGACGACGCGGTTCTGTTTCCTTCTCGGCAAGAAGAGAGGCCAACTGACGATGCATATCTCGTAAGATACTCTTGGATGGAGAGGTCTCATATCCAGGACGAGAGGAGATCCTGCGGGAAGACGAGGGGCGAGGGGATGCCTTCTTCTTCCTTACAGGAGCAAGAACAGCTCTCTCCTTAGAGTGACCGGGGCGCTTGCAAACGTCCTCATCTGACGACGTTCTGGTCCTCTTCTGTGGCGGGAAAGCTTCAAAATCCCACAAAGACGGAGAAAACTGACGTGAAGCGTCTTCCTCTCTGAAGCTCCTCTTCAGCGGGCGAGAGTCCTTACGAGAATTCCACCCCTTACGAGGGGAGGACGCCTCGGAGGACGAAAAGCAGTCCTTAAGGATACGAGCCGAAGCACGATCCTTGGCAGCCTGGGAAGTGACAACAGGACCTGCCGAAGGGACGTCAGATCGGTGGGAAGCCCCCGTAACCCTCTTACGGCTTTCGACATGCCTTCTCCCCGAGTCCTGGGAGTCTGACAGAGGTCCAGGCCTAGAAGCATTATGGGGCCGATCTGACACCCCCTCCACGACACTAGGGGGAACACTACACTGCACAGCACTTTGTAGCAATGACACTTTATTTTCTAGAGCACGGATGGTGTTCATGATCTCCGTCAGGGCCAAACCCTCCGCAGACACAACCTCAGGGCCCGAAGGCAAAACCATAGGGACAGGTAAAACAATGTCTACATTAGGGTTATCAGGTGAAGAATTAGTACCCTGACTCTTACACACACTCCTGGAGGAGGACCTCCTGATCCTGTCACGCTCTAACTTACGAACGTAGGAATCATACAATTTCCAGCTCGCATCAGACAAAGGCTCACACTCCTTGCAGCGATCATTGATCAAACATACATGCCCCCTACACCTCATGCAAACTGAGTGAGGGTCTACCGAAGCCTTCGGTAGCCTCACCTTGCACTCACTCACACAACATACTCGAAAGCTAGCAGAACTAGTTCCAGACATCATTCAAGAGCAGTCAAAAGCAAAATCAGAAACAGTCCACAAAAAGCGTATGCCAATCCACAAGCCAAAGTTCAAAAACCAAAAGTCAAGAGAATACTCAAGTGGAAAACTATGCAAGTTAACGAAATCCAGAGGCGGAGGTACTGTAAACAGATGTTAACAGTACCGGTGACAGAGAAAATCTGAATAGAAAATGGGAATGGTTCCCGATTCCCGCCACCCAGCGGCGGGAATGAGTACTAACCACCTGGCCACGCTGCGTGTGCCGCGAGTTTTGAAATTCTGTCGGATTCAGAGAAATACAGCTATATATATATATATCTGACAGGTAAGTTTCATGAACAAATCAGAGTTTAATTTAATAACCTTCAAAACTGTTCCCATCATACTGCCCCAATTGTGTAATATAAAAAGCCCCAACAGGACCATTTGGGAATCTGGGTCCTGGGTGGGTAAAACACTTTCGAGAATAGCTCACGGTGAGGGGGGCCCGTCGGGAATCCGGGGTTCTGGGTGGGGTAAATAACTTGGGAAAAGGTTTGGGCAACTTATTGTTGTATTTCCAGTTATATATGTCATTTGGAACATGAAAAACAAGCGTAAAAATAAGGGGGAATAAATGGACAGTGCGAGCCTTTACAAAGGCACTTTTCACATATCACTACTACTGCTGATTCCAGGCCATGTCACGCATGCGCGGTCTTACAGGGGAGCTTTCGGTTCATCCAATGCCACCAACTGAGAGAGTAGTTGGTGGGTTTTTTTGGCGGGTGGCTGTACCCAACCAATCACGTTGCAACGTTACCCCAACATTACGTTTCACCCAGTTGGAGAATTTGGGAGATACATAAACTCAGTTACATGTATTCCTTTTGCTCAACTGTTTTATAACCGTTTCCTATTCATTGTAGCTTGTGCCTACAACCTTCTTCCAGTACTTTTCCGTTCACAAATATATTGACGTCTCTTTGCAACATGATTTTACCATAAATAACTTACAAAATTACTTTACATTTGTAGGCAGACACCTGAAGCATGTATATGGGGTAGGAGGAGAAGGGTCTTACTGGACGTTTCGCTACCACTTTCTCTCAGTGACATTAACAGAAACCTTTTTTTACATATTTTTTAAGCCCTGTGGTTGGCGCGCGCAGCACAATATTACCGCTTGCCAGAGCATACAAGCTTGCCAGATTATTTAAAAAAATGCGGATAAGGCGCGCAGCGCCGTTCCGCCACCCCAAAACTGAAAGCAGAAATACACTTTTAGCCGACCCCCCCCCCAACTTCATCCTTCCTACCCTGTTCCGGTGCAGTTCACCGGCACAGTTCACTCACTCTTCAACCCAGCACAATGGTGGACGTCACCCCCGGAACCTCCCGCTCCTCTGAGCCTGTAACCAAGGGCAATTTGCCACTTAGCTGTGTCAATTGCTACCTTAGTTATAAGGATTTCTCTTCGCATTACTCAGGGCATTATGAGCGCCTTATACAATTCTCCCAAGGCCACGGCCTTTTGAGGAAACAAGCCTTTTGCCCTCAGTGTGGCAAGGAGTGTAGGCTTGACCTGCAGAAGAAGGCATTCAGGTTACTTAGTTACACCTTACCTGTTGATTTTTACATCTAACTGCAATGCAGTTTTCAAAACTAAAGTCGGCTAAAATATTCCTTAAAGAGCTATACCATTGGTTGTGTACGTTCATTATATTTTCATTTTTTGAGGGTTGTAACAAGCAACTTGCTTTTTTTCCCTTACTTTCAGGTGCGACAGGTCGTATGCCCCACGCCAGAAGCAGAAGAGAAGGAGGTGCAATTACTACCTCTCATTGTTTAAGGGCACTGGTTTTCTGGGTCCCTCATGGATGTTGAGACTGTCCTCTTCTTCACTTACATTTATGTTAGTGACTTCTTTAACTATAGGGTTGTGAGGACAGAACTAGGTTTAAGTGACGTAGCTATTAATGACTGGTCCAGCTACTGCAGGGAAGTAAGTTTTTTTGGTTTTATTTTCTTCAGTGGATGGTTTTGTGATCAACCTTTATTCACTTCCCTAACCGAATTTTTGGTTTCAGGTCATAGTAAATTGGTGTATCCGGCAGAAGAAGCAAATAGGTGGCCCGTGTACAACTGTTGAGATTGACGAAGCAAAGTTTGGCAAGTGCAAGTACAATGTAGGCAGGGTCATTGAAGGCCAGTGGGTTTTTGGTGGTGTCTGCAGGCAGACCAGACAGTTTTTTGTGGTGCCAGTTGACAACAGAAGTAGTGCGACTTTGCTTGCCGTCATCAAGGACTACATTGTACCGACGACAACTATTGTATCTGATTGCTGGAGAGCTTATGACTGCCTGAAGGACAAAGGCTGCGTACACTTAACTGTCAATCACTCCATGAACTTTGTGGACCCAGTAACTGGTGCTCATACAAATACTATTGAGAGGAGGTGGAGGGAACTCCGTGAGACGACGCCTAGGTACGGCCGTAGGAGGTACAACTTCGTCGGGTACTTGGCAGTGACCCATTTTAAAATCCACTTTGATGACCCGAAGACGAGGCTCCACGTGTTCGTAAAGGCGGCGGCTGAATTGTACCCTCCACCCCTTTAAGGTAAGGTTCCTAAACTATCCTTTATTATTAGGTAGTTAGGTCACCTGTGTTTTGGTGTTATTAGGTTTTAGTGCTTTTCATGTAGGAGCGTTATTATTTTTTGGGTAACTGTCATTTACTGCCATGTTTCTACATAACAGTCCTACATCACTTTACCGGTTCCGGAGTGGACACGTCATCGTCGTGGGACCTCTCCAGACGGCGGTGGAACGACGGCCGCCTGGATCAAACGTCCACAATACAACCCCACTGCGAAGACAGGGGAGGGGAGAAGAGGAGGAGTGGCTCCCCAATGCTCCGCAGGGTACCGCGCCCGGGGTGGCGCCGCACAACTGGATCTCCAGTTTTTCTCTGAAGGGATATGGTAACCCGGCTACTATATCCCTACAATTAATCCTAGCCGGTGCCATAGAATTAAACCCAGGCCCCTACACATGTCCCATCTGCAGCACACGAGTCACAGCTTCTCGCGCCGGGGGTGGATCAGTCCGCTGCAACTTGTGTGGTGGGTGGGTACACCTTCGGTGCACCACACTGAGAACACTAAAAGACTACAATGTACATTGGAAGTGCATCATATGCCGTAACACACACACACAAACAAACAATAACAATACACAACAAGCACTTCCTATCCAACAAAACACCAACCAACCAACACCACACAGATCACAATCTCCCACATCTACCACACTTTCCTCCAATCCCAGAATACCATCACCCATTCCCACAAATCAAACATCCCCACAAACCCCAACACTCCATAGCACACACTCACCTAACGCCCACAGAAATGCACCACTAAATACACGCACTCACACACTTAGACATCTTACAATTAAACATTGACGGCATTCACAACAAACACATTGAACTAAAACATTTCATGCACAAACAAAAGATCCACATAGCCATCATTCAAGAAACAAAACTGAAACACACACATAAAACACCCAACATACCAAATTACACAGCCATCAGACAAGACAGACAACATGGTGATGGCGGAGGCCTCATCACATACTTACACCATAACATATCCTACATTGAAAAAACGCAGCACATCAGAACACCAACACAAGTAGACAGACATACAGAACTACAAGCATTTAATATCAAAATAGGGCACAATAAACAAATCACAATCATTAACACATACATCCCTCCAGAATATTCACCGGGTTTACCAGCAAACTTCACAATTAGAC
The DNA here is from genome assembly GCA_039081455.1 of Macrobrachium rosenbergii. NCBI lineage: Eukaryota > Metazoa > Arthropoda > Malacostraca > Decapoda > Palaemonidae > Macrobrachium > Macrobrachium rosenbergii. The sequence continues at coordinate 26,662 of JANJGK010002371.1, forward strand.
TGCAGGCGTTAAATACCCTCCCAGATATACTTCTGGGAGGAGATTTCAATGCCAAACACACAGACTGGTACGCCCACCAAGACATCACACAAAGAGGCACAGACATCTCAACACAATTAGACCAGCTATACATACTAAACAACACAGATGTGCACACACACATACCACACCAAGCCAACTTTAGTCTCACTTCCCCAGACATAACATTTTGCTCACCCAACATAGCACCATCAATCACATGGAAAACACAAACAGACCTATCATCAGACCACCTTCCTATTTTAATAACACTCCGAACCACACATGACACTTTCTCACATACAAGACACACCATCCCTAACTACAAGCGCGCTGCCTGGGATGAGTACTTGGAAACCACTGAGGCTCATTTCCAGGAGTTAAACCACACACACATAACATCATCACAGACACTAAACAATACGACAATACAATTCAACGACATAATAAACAACGCAGACAAAAGAAACGTTCCTAAAGGCAACAGAAAACACTACAACCCAAACTTCACGCCTGACATAAACAGACTCATAACAGAACGAAACAATTTAAGAAACACACCAACCCCACACACACAAATCACAACAAATCGCATACATGATTTAAACACAGAAATAAACACCAAATTAACTCAAAAACAGACAGAGAACTGGCAAACTTTTCAAGGCACACTAGACTACAGAACCAACCCATCCAAACTACACAAAACTATCAACAGTCTCATCAATTCAAATAGTGGGAACACTCAAAGTCACGCCTCAATCACCACATCTGACAAGATCCCTTCACGCAAACAACAAGCACACATCTTAATAAACCACTACGCAAAAATCAGCCACCTACGCAAATACAAAGAAGACAGACACATCTACAGACGCAAACAACAGATCCCATTAGATTACACAGTAATACTAGCCACAACAGAAGACACTGCTAGAATCATTAAACAACTTAAAAACTGCAGCCATGGGCATCGATAACATTTCAAACATTCATTTAAAACATTTAGGTCTCCATGGCACACAAACACTGACAAACATAGCCAACTATTCATACGCACACTGCATTATACCACACATTTGGAAACTGGGGAAAATAATAGCACTTCTAAAACCAAACAAAACACCTATAACTTTACTCTGCACACCATCAAAAGTAGTAGAACGCCTCATCTTACGCAAAACCACACCACACATACCACTGTCACCCACTCAACATGGCTACAGACCACACCACTCCACAACAACACTACTCACCAACCTCACACAAAAAATACAAGATGGCATTAACTCCAGACGCCCACCACAAAGAACACTGCTAATCACAATAGACATAAGTAAAGCCTTTGACGCCACCTCTAGACCACTTCTCATCAACAAAGTTTACAACACCACACTACACAACAACACCAAATGCTGGCTCGCCAATTACTTAACAGACAGACAAGCATTTGTACACTACAATGGCGAGTCATCCAAAATCAGAAACTTCCCGAACGGCGTCCCACAAGGCTCCGTCCTAAGCCCAACACTTTTTAACCTATTCATGCATGACATACCAACACCACCTAACAACATATACATCTCCTCATATGCAGACGATCTAACAATCATATCAATACATACAGACAAAAACGTATGCTCCACACAAGTACAGACTTACAAAACACAACTTGAAAACTGGCTCACACAAAACAGATTACAGGTAGCACCAACAAAATCCACAAGTACACTACTCACTAGTCACAACAAAGAACATCAGTACAGACCCACAGCAACGCTGGACAACACCACAATTCCACACACACATGAAACAAAAATCCTAGGAGTCACATACAACACTTCAATGTCATTTGCTCCACATGTTAGTAACATCATTAAGAAATGCACACCTAGACTAAATGCACTAAGATCACTAACAGGCACAACATTTGGACAACAAAAAGAAACGCTCATCACAGTATACAAACAATACATCCGCTCCATAATAAACTACGCCAGCCCAGCCTGGCACCCTGCCATATCCAACACACAACTAAACAAACTACAAATAATACAAAACACAGCTCTTAGAATCATCCTTGGCAGTGCACAATCCACACCAATAGAACACTTACACGCCGAAACCAAGATTCTCACCATCAGGCAACACTTAGACATGAGAGGCACACAATTCTTGGCATCGGTCATAAACACCACAAACAGCCCATGCTATTACCTTCACGACCACCCTCCAACACACAGGCAAATAGCGAATACACCACGCAGACACTATACAAATATCTTGAATTCTATACCACCACCCACAAACATCACACAAAACAAAAAGCACATCCATACTCACCTCACCAGACAAGCACTTAATAACCTTCCCAACAACAAAATACTCGGCACCCCCCCGCCCCCCCACCCAACATAAGCAGCACAGAAACACAGCTCTCAAGATTGGAGAGAGTACACCTGACTCGACTTCGCTGTGGTCATCACCAATCACTAAACACCTACAAACACTGCATAGACAACACCCAAACAGACATATGTCCACTCTGCCAAGTTAGTCCCCACACAATTACACATCTCTTAGTAGATTGCCCTAACTTGGCAGCCCTTAGACAACAACACAACATCCACACTACCACACAGTTATGGTCAGATCCAGTAAGCATGGTGTCCTTCTTGCGCGGTGCAGGCTTCCTGGCATAACAGAGTCTGGGGAACCACAACAACAACAACACCAACATCACTTTACCAATTTGTACCTTTTGTGCAGTACCCCACCTTCACCCCTCCCAGCTAAACATATGGCGCCCTAGTGGTTACGTAAGCCAAGATGGCTGATTTGTTTACCGTTTACGTTTCTTCGCCCCGATCACAAGCAAAAGTTAGTGTGCAGTTGAGGTAGCCTGTGGCAGTTGACGTTTTTCAGTGTTGCTTTGCTTGCTCTGCATGAGTTTAGGGGAACATTTTGCCCGTCGGCTGCAGCTGAACTGTAATTTACCCTTGAGCTGTATGCGCCAGTGCAGGGGACCCACGGTACCGGTGTGCAGTCTTCAAGTGTCAATTACGCTTTAGTTACAGCCGACCGACAAAATTTGACTTGAAATTCTTGTTCAGCAGGTCAACTTCTATAGAAAAACGTCAACTGCCATAGGCTACCTCACCGCGGACAGCCGGCTTAGAATTACCTCCCCCTTTACTGTTGGATAGAGTTGGGGGCAAATGACACCGCCAACAAACAAACTCACCTCTGTTATCAGAAGCCATAAAAGTGGAGAAAAAGCCACTTTCCAAGGTCCAAAACAGGTGCGGAGCTACAATATAGAAATACCATTCTTGTGAACACCATAATACTCTTTGGAAGCTTCATTTTCATGTCAGTGGCTCCGGTGGGCTTCTTCCACATCAATACGCTTCATCCTCTCAAGAATAATAATAATAATAATAATAATAATAATAATAATAATAATAATAATAATATTCAGTGCCATTCAAAATGGACTAAAATAAATATGAATGACAAAATTTTACCTAACCTGGGCGAACAGCCTAACCTGTATAGACAGTCTAGCCTGGAAAAATAGCCATGGAGAAGGGTTCAATAATGCGTTCTTGAAGTCCATTTGCGCATGTTTGGAAGCGAAGAAAGTTATTATGGTCCATTTGTGCACGTTTGGAAATGAATAAAGTTATTAGGCTAACCTCGGGATAAAAGGCCAAAGGATAAATACCGGCATTAAGCTGCACAGGGAGGGAGGGTAGCCTACCAATGGCCGCCTTCACTAAAATTCCACTTCAGTTACAAATAACACTTTTTTTAACACTTACGTTTACTTAACGTCTACGTCTAAGTAATCGCGCACACGCGAGCCATAGCAAGCATAAACAATACTTATTTAGGCAGTAATCGACCGAGAAACGGTTCTCAAGGAGGAGGATCATCAGCTCAGTCACGTGACCTGGGTTCCAGTGATGTTCTCGCTTCGGGCGGATGCTATTTCGGGCCATTTTTTGCTCATTTCGGGACTTTTTAAAAATATTTTAGACTTATTTAATAGTAAAAAAATTTCATAACCAAAATTAATCACATTTCTCTTAATTTTAATGTTACGGTGTTGACTGAACGAGCGGAACAGTGGAATGGTAGAAAGTGGAGTTAACAGAAAACCAAAAGCATTGACGGCGGCCCTGATAACATTTCGAGTTTGAATTCAAGTAGTTGTATGTATTTGAACCGATTTGAAAAAACTTCATTTAAAAGTATTTATTTATTTTTTCACTTTTTAAATTTTAATGGAAATGCTTCTAACAAAAGTGAGAGGATTTACTAAGTGGTAATTAAAAAGAGTCAGACGAATTTTGAATATAAAATTTTATAGTCAGCTCCCTGTTCATATTGTCTTGTTAACAATAAATGCTATATCTATTTTATTACTCAGTATTTCACGCTTACAAAGACAATTATAGAACGCAGGACAAAATGTTTAAAGTGCTTCTGATCAAATCTACAAACGAAGAGAGCACTGCAGCGAACGAAAAGAGACAAATTATGAGTAAAATAACGGCGCCAGTTGAACAGGTTAAAACAACAAGAGATGGACACTTGTTTGTAAGATTTCCAGACTGGAAAACTTAGAAAAGGCAATAATAGAGATTCAGATTATCAACAATATATCAGTAAATGAGAAAGGTAAACTTAAACCAAAAATAAAAGTAGTTTATGTCCCGAATGATGAAGATGACATTGTCGATAACATTGTAAAGAAAAATCCATGGATAGGTAGCCTCATTTCTGAAAATGACGACCTGAAAATTGTAAAGGAAATGATAGCCAAAGATGACAAACATAAACACTGTATCATCAAATGCACACCACAAATACGAAAGGCTATCTATGATAGAGATGACAAATTGTGTACACTGCATAGCCGTTGCAAAGTATACGACTGTTACATAGCGTGCCCTATCAGTGCTATAAATGTCAGGAATTTGGTCACAGCGCAGCAAATTGTAGAAATGACCAAGCTTGCCCAAGATGTAGTGAAAATCACAAATAAAATGAATGTGCTAGCAACATCTCCAAGTGTAAAAACTGTGTAAAGAAAGGTCATAGTGAAACTAAGCATAAAACATATGATGGCAATAAGTCCACTGTATATGAAGAATGTATAAAAGGTGAAAAATAATACGGATCATGGCCTTGACTAATAATCTTCTATGCAATTTAATAAGAAAAAGGCAAATAAAAAAAAAGAACTTAATAAGAAAAAGGCAAATAAAAAAAAAAGAACTAAAGACCCTCCTATCCTGCAGGAGGTACGATACTGACGAGAAAACACTGAAAGACAATTACAAAATATAAGAAGCACCATATTTTGAAAACGTACAAGGGCCCGCCAGAGGGGGAATTATCCCTGTGGAGGGCTCCACATAAAACCAAACAGTGAAACAAAGTGAAACGCACATACTGACAGATTTGGGAAATTCCGTCACGATACGTGGATTAGCAAACGAAGTCAATAATGCGCGTGGACATAGATGAAATAACGATGAATTAAAAAGAAATGGTCTCCATAAACGATAAGGATATAATTATTATAACAGACAAATATTCAACAATAATAGCCTACTAGGCTATTAAAGAGTGCCATGAAGTAAAGAGGGATTTGTCTTAGAAAACTCCTATTTTCCACGACACGGGAGATTCAACTCCAGCTCCTCAGACATAGGCCTATATTTCAACTGACCCTCGATCGACAAAGCCTATGGACACCAGGGTGTAATGCCCCCATTACTATAAGCACACACACAAGTCTCACGTAGTTTAATATACCGTCTATAATAAATCTGAGTTACAGAATATTCGCTCTGGATACGAGGCCATTTTGCAAAGTGAATATAGTCTTGACTAACTGCCAAACTTTCACGTAATCTCAGATCAAAAAGAATACTTTTATTCACCCACTTTCTCAGGCAGCAGCTACCCACCCTGCAGGCCTGTGTGCATTACAAAGGAAGTGAAATGATGCTTAAAACACTGTAATATACTTTTATGTAAGTCACGCGAGAGAGAGAGCATTCGAACACTGCGCACCAAGACTATACATCAAAATACCGCCAGAAGTGAAGAGCATACAAGAAGAAGGCAAATTTAAAAAGGCACTAAAGACTCTCCTATTCTGCAGGAGCTTAGATACTGATGAAAAACGCTGAAAGACAATTATAAGATCTAAGAAGCACCTTAATTTGAAAACGTACAAGGGACCAACGCCACAGAGGGCTCTACAGAAAACCAAAGTGCAACAAAGTGAAGTATGTGCACCGTCAACATAAGCAGAAGGCATTCCTTTCGATCAACCCTCATCGTCTATAGCCTTTTTCCTTAATTAATAAACGGCTCCGTACAGTAACATTCAAGTCACCATATATATATATATATATATATATATATATATATATATATATATATATATATATATATATATATATATATATAATTTAGCCAATCCATACCACAGACAACACGCAAATTATGGATATATAATATTTGTCACGAGTACCCTTCGGAATTTTCACGTTGCAACGCCCCGGATATCCATTTGTTTCTAAGACTTTCAAGACTTCTCATTTCAACCATCTGAACACTTGAAACGCAATCAAGGTGTAAAAACCAAGTAGCTTTCGCTACCCAAAAACGCTTACGGATTTTTTTTTTTTTTTTTTTTTTTTTTTGAGCTTTTGAAGATTGCAGCCATTAGGCCTAACGCTGGTACGCCCACCTCGTCTCGAGGAGTTCGGGTCGTTTCGGCCGTAAGCACGTTTACGTGCAAAATGGGCGCCGTGTTTAGTACGTAAAATATAGAATAATGAGGGTAAATACCATAAACATAACGTATACACAGCCCAGTGCATGTATACAAACCCTATCTGCACGTATACACACACCAGGCGTGCCAAATCATTTTCCACGAGAGAGAGAGAGAGAGAGAGAGAGAGAGAGAGAGAGAGAGAGAGAGAGAGAGTACACAGCCAAATTTCGGTGCTAAATCTAACTGATGAACTGTTGTTTAGATCTGTCGGACTGGTCTCTATAGAAAGACAAGGCTCTCGGGCCAGTCTTTAGATAAAAAAAAAATAAAGCGAATGACTGCGTGTGTGAATATGTAATTGTGTGTATGTATAATTGTGTGGAAGCAACCATCAATAAATGTTGACATTGCACGCGCGCACACAATTATACGTACACACAATTACATATACACACACACGTAGTCATTCTTTATTGTTTTATTTATTTATTTATTTTTTTATCTGAAGATTGGCCCAAAAGACTCGTCCTTCTATAGAGGCCAGTCCGACAGTTGTGAACAACAGCTCACCAGTTAGATTTAGCACCGAAATTCGCGTGTACTCTCTCTCTCTCTCGAAAACTGATTTGGCACGCCTGGTGTGTATACGTGCAGATAAGGTTTGTATACATACACTGGGGTATGTATACATGCGCGCAATGTGTATTTCATTCTTATGTTGTCCGTCCATATATATTCATTGCTCTGAATATTGCTAAGTGATACGTTAACAACAGGAGGACATTCGTAGAGAGAGAGAGAGAGAGAGAGAGAGAGAGAGAGAGAGAGAGAGAGAGAGAGAGAGAGAGAGAGAGAGAGAATCTGATGGAATAGTTTCACCCCATAGTACGGATTACCTCATCGAGGCCCTCTCGGGTTTAACTATATGCAATACATTTTGATGGAGTCCAGATAGTTAACAGATGACCAGAGAGAAAGAGAGAGAGAATCTGATGGAGTACAGATACTTAACAGATGACCAATACACGCTCTTTCTCTCTCTTTACACGAGCTGCAACCCACGACGGTTGACTAACAGTCAGGTCTGTTGTAAAGCCGTGATGACGATTATTCTGTAGGTGCTTAGCCATAGTTACCCCAATTCAAAAATTTAATCAAATGGGGATTTTGTGATATTCTCCCAAGTGCACAGCCTCTGGTCACCAATGTCGCCACGATCAGGAAAGCAGTAATAAAATCAGTCTTGACAGATTTTTCGAAAGCAGCATAAAAATTAATTCTAGCTGCGAGCTTTATGCCATTTGAATTTAATTTCACTCTCAAACCTTTATATATCAAACTGTACTCATTGCACTCTTCATTCTTAACTTCACTCCTGATTCCTTGGAACGTGAGATTGGGAGGGACTTTTGGTCGCTTATAGAGTCCAGAGGTCCACGTCAAGCCCCGCTTATCCTTTCACCACCTAACCACACCTATGGACCCTGAACCACGCCTAAATTTAACAGCCTTGGAATCTTGGAATCAAATTTTGGAAAGTCAGATATGATTGATATAAAATGGTCATTCAACCTTGAGAGACTTCACAATCTACCAGTATTTTTCGAAAGTTTACAAGATTCTCTGAAGATCTCTTACCACAGCACCTCTTTCCAGGAGATTTCCAGTGTTGTTTCAAACCTCGAACGCCGCCTGCAGATCAAGAACACCCTTTAGGAAAGTAAGAGAAACTAAGCCACAATGACCTTGTTCTTACCAAGAGTTTTCTTCTTCATTTCTTCAACACCTGAATTTATACACACCCAACCGTGCAGCTTCTTCATGCTTAAAGTTCACTGTGGCAGTGCTGCTCATTTTCCGTCGCAAAAATTCCGCCGTTTTCTTCCTAAAGTACTCAGGACTAAATACCGTAGTATATTTGGAGTAACGATAAAGTCAAGTTTTTGGTATTTTTTTATTTATTTTTTTAGACTAACTAATCTTAGTAGATTAGTGTTACGAACCCATGAGTTCGTATTTATACATATATTTATATATGTTGTTTGTTTTCCTGAATTGGTATTATCTGCCTTTAAGGGTTTATTTGTTGTCACTTGTCAACGATAGTTTAGTCACTCGTCAACGATAGTTGGTTGTTTATCAGTTGTGGACATCCGTATATTTGTTGTTGCAGTGGTTACTTAGCTACTTTACTTTCATAATCATGGCAGTTTAACCCTTTTTGACTAATTGTTCATTGATGGCCGTAAATTATTTATTAATATTTATTATTCTCGTTTAGTTGTTCTCTCGTATAATTGGCTGGTTAAGACTGATACTTATTTCTCCTCTTTGGTGGTTGGCTGATGGGCAACCGAGTTGATGAGTGGCCTGGAACTGCAGTCGGATTTGAGAGAAGTCACCTACTTACTCCCGTGAGGAGAACCTGACTGGATTTGAGAGAAGTCACCTACTTACTCCCGTGAGGAGAACCTGACTGGATTTGAGAGAAGTCACCTACTTACTCCCGTGAGGAGAACCTGACTGGATTTGAGAGAAGTCACCTACTTACTCCCGTGAGGAGAACCTGACTGGATTTGAGAGAAGTCACCTACTTACTCCCGTGAGGAGAACCTGACTGGATTTGAGAGAAGTCACCTACTTACTCCCGTGAGGAGAACCTGACTGGATTTGAGAGAAGTCACCTACTTACTCCCGTGAGGAGAACCTGACTGGATTTGAGAGAAGTCACCTACTTACTCCCGTGAGGAGAACTTGACTTGGATTTGTATCTTGGACGCAGTGCGGACTTTGAAGGCTGTGATTTTGGTGGATCCCTCGTGGTGGCCCCGAACTGGATCCTGCCCTTGCTGGAAGTTGTTCCTGAGTTTCCCCTGATTCTGAAGGTGGCTTCCCGTCGTAATTGCCATACGACGTAAAAACATCACGACAGAGCTCGCTATCGAACTACCGAAGACCCAGTAATAGAAGATCTTGGACCTATCCATCGTCATCCAGATATCTGAAGACCATGTGACAGAAGATCCTGGACCCATCCATCGTCATCCGGATACCTTATCTATCTAAGGTCCTGTATCGTCTTACCAGCCAAAGTTAATTATTATTATTGTTATTATTATTATTATTATTATTATTATTATTATTATTATTATTATTATTATTATTATTATTATTATTATTATTTATTTTTATAGTTATTTATTCTTATTTTCCTTCACTTCCTTCTTGACGTAGCCCTGGGATCCCAATTGAACCCATAAAATCCGTTCAACATCTTTGGGTTTTAAATTAAATAATTTTTGTTACTGCCTTCGAGGCTGATACGTAACAATTAGTGCGAATCAGAATCCTTAATTGTATTGGTTTCTTTGTTGTTCAGTAATTTGATCATATTCAGAGGAAATAACGAACAAGTAACGGTATAATTATGGCTTAAGTTTCATCGCCATCAGAAGAATTTTACATTAGTAAATATTCTTGGGAATCATTTCACAGCGGGATAAATTATCTTGTCATGTAATGTATGACTGATATTGGTTCTATTATATATATATATATATATATATATATATATATATATATATATATATATATATATATATATATATATATATATATATATGATTTTACCTGGGGGAATGGTTACTATGGGCCAGGTATCAACACTTACCGTTACTTTAGCCTTGTTATGTAAACTTGGTTGGTGGAGGTAATCATAAAACACAAGAAAAAGGGGGATTTCCATGTGAGCTCAGGGCTCTGCTCACAAGGAATGTGTACGTAAACACGTTAGAGTTCAATTAAAATGACGTATATTTACACAAAAGAATATATATCAGAAGATGAAAGAATGTTGCATTCAGGCTTGCGGTGGGGGCCTCAGGGGATATTTCTACTTGATGAACTCGAACTTGGAATCCGTTTGTGGGGTTTTTACGCAAGGCACAATCCAAGGATATTCTACTGCAAATTGGTCCCTCTGAAATGAGAGGTTCAGGTACAGTATTACAAGCCAGTAAATGGAGATAGGAAAATACTCAGAAATTCGAGGCCACACTGAGGGTTCCACAAGGCCTCGAATGAGCAATGATAGGCAATCACTTAAAACTCAGACATTTGAATAACACTGGTACTATCACGAGGCAAGGGAAAACTGGAATTTGCTGGCCCTTAAAAGAAACACTTGAAGGGCAATTCGTGACTGATAGGGACTCTTCAACAAGCACTTTACCATGTAGAGGAAGGGGTCTCCAGTGAAGAATGGCGAAGAGTGGGTCCGTGTTTCACTAGACAAAATATGACTGGGGTGTGTGTTCCTGTGATGAAGATGGGGCGTCAATCACTCCTCCAGCATAGCAGTCCCGCACGCGTCTTATGGCAATCTGCCTCACGACTTCATGACGTCCCTCGAGTGTCTGACTCGTGTCTCCTTCGTCTGTCCCTATTTAAGGCATTGGCAATGCAGAAGTCATCTTTCATGAGTCAACTCGTCCGGTTGTGCAGAACATCTGGCCGCTTCTCCGAGGGCTGCCTGCCAAGAATCCCACACAGATCACTTTGCCCCAAAAGTGAAAGTTGTAAAGTAGTTTAAGGATGCTAAGCTTCTTTAGGGAGGGGCCTTAATCCCTCTTCTCTCTACCTTCGACCCGTGTTAAGCAAATGCCAGGTCAAGGATAAAACAATAACACAGAGTGTTTTTATAGTGGCTTCTTGTGAGATATAATAATATATATCATATAATAGTGAATACTTGTATGTTTGTATATTTGTAGCTTTGTGCGCTATAGAAATCCGAACCGCTTGACCGATCTAGACAAAATTTGGCATGTGACCATCATTTGACCCAACTTAGAAAACAGGATAGGTTTCAAACCCGTATCCCTTCCCCTTCCCCCTTCCCTTATAACTTATGTGGTAAATAAACTTTAACAGTTTATCACACCTCATTTCATGTACTCGATGGCATAGAAATATATTATTGAAAATGCTTTACTTTCCTGTGATTAATAATTCTGTATCAAGGTTTGTGTTCTGAGTTTGTGGGAGGTGTGCTTAGGTTTAGTGGAAGTGTGTGTTTATGTTTAGTGGGGGTGTTTCAGTTAAGTGGGGGTGTGTTTAGGTTTAGTGGAGGTGTATGTTTAGGTTTAGTGGGGGTGTTTCAGTTAAGGGGGGAGTGTGTTTAGGTTTAGTGGAGGTGTGTGTTTAGGTTTATTGGGGGTGTTTCAGTTAAGTGGGGGTGTGTTTAGGTTTAGTAGGGGGTAAATGGAACAGTCACCACAGTAATGTCTGGATAAAAAGGACAGTCACCACAGTCATACCTGGAAAAAGGGACAGTCAGCACAGTCATACCTGGATAAAAAGGACAATCACTACAGTAATACCTGTATAAATGGGACACTCACTACAGTAATACCTGTATAAATGGGACACTCACTACAGTTATACCTGGATAAATGGGACAGTCAGTACAGTAATACATGGATAAATGAGACTGTCACTAGAGTAATATCTGGATAAAAGGGACAGACAGCACAAGGAGGTGCAGAAAAATATTTTGGAGTCCTTCAGATTTTTCCCAGGCAGTACTGGGTTGGTTAACTAATATATATATATATATATATATATATATATATATATATATATATATATATATATATATATATATATATATATATATATATATATATATATATATATATATATATATCAAATATAAAGGAACCCATAGAAATGCCAAAATGTGGAAAATAAATGCTATATTTCAGAGACCGAACTGTCTCTCTCCTCAGGCAAATAGTGAATGAGAAAAAGTTACAGAAAAGCGGTATTTATGCCAGATGGTCCATAGGTCAGCCGTTAAGTTACTCCAGTTGACAATTTCTCTTTAATATTCTTGATTCCTGGTTGGAGGAAGATTTGATCTATAATATCTGAATCCCACGCACCTCTTGATAGATTCATGGTGTTTCTTTGTTTAATCAAAGCTGATTCCACCATCTGGCTTTTGAATTTTATATATATATATATATATATATATATATATATATATATATATATATATAATGTATATATAATGTATATATATATATATATATATATATATATATATATATATATATATATATATATATATATATATATATATATATATATATATATATATATATAAAACCAGGAAATGGTGAATACTGCGATAAACCAATGTGACAACTTATTCATGGCCCTCACATCTAAATGGTGAAAGTGTGGCCCCGTCAGGTTTTCCTGAGTCATTCAGTTTGCAATTTTTCAAGAGGCTAATGACTGAGTCATCACCTGAGAAATACTGTTCCTTAACTTCCTTTTCAAAAAAACAAGCAACGGCTGCGTACTTAACTGGAGGCAGAACATGCAATTTACCGGCTTTTCCTACTGTTTATTTAAGCAATAACCATGAGATATATGTGTAACTATTTTTGGTTAATTAGGTGTTAGGTTACCTATGACCCTTTAACAGACAATAGGAAAGTAAAATATACTAGCCAACGCTCCTGAAACTTCTCCCGGGGACGAGATGCCATAGTCTGCTGAATGGTCATTATTAGTAATATCATCATCATTTGCCTTTAAGATATTGGTGAGGATTGGAACAAAAGCTGTTTATTTTAAATGTCAGCAATTAATGTTGCCGAGAATCGTCACAGGACATTCTCGGGTTATTTTGCCCAACCCTTCTTTTGACATGCACAACAGCTATAGTAAGTCCACGCATTTATCATGTATATGAAGGACAGTATTAATGACAGTAGTATTTAGTAGTACCAGTAATGGTAGTAATGGTGCAAGTGATATTGAAGCAACAGTGATGATAATACTAATGACAGTTGCAGTGACAGTAGCGTTAGTGATACTAACAGTCATAAGAGTGCTAATGACAGCAGCAGTTATATATTTTCCTATTTGTATAAGTTTTGGTAATGCTAGTAGTCGTAGTTAGTGATACTGATGACGGTAGTAGTTAATAGTACTGATGACAGTTTTAATGGTATTAGCTTATGTTTCACTAGTAGCGATGGCAGTGCTGATGATGGTGTACGTATATAACAATTGCCATTACTAGTACTACTATCATTATTACCACTTACTACTTACATTTAGCCAGCCTTGTGCTGGCACGGGCTCTTGCTCTACAGCAGCCCGCACATTACCACTTGATAAGAGGAATGTTGAATCCGCGAGACAAACTAAGGTGTACATCCAAGAGATCAGGCAAAACAGTCGAAGTATATAAATAATTATGTCCATTTCTGGTTTACAGCTAAATGATAAACTGCTGTCAAAATTTACATATGTTTATGTACCCTATCCAGTCTCTATAAAAACAAGCACAGTTCCCTGACAGTATCATTTTGAAAGTTTTTACCAAAGCAAAAAATCTTTCCAGCAGAAATTTGTAAGCAACAGCTTTTAATATCATTGATAATTCACAAGAACTTATCAGAAAACTCATGCAAACACATGTTTGAGGAACAGTATATATGCATATTTAATATATATATATATATATATATATATATATATATATATAATATATATATATATATATATATATATATATATATATATATATATATATATATATATATATATACATACATATATATGTATATATATATATATATATAATATATATATATATATATATATATATATATATATATATATATATATATATATATATATATATATATATACATACATACATGCATGGAGGACAATATTGTGTGTGTTCGAAGCCAAGCCAGGATGCCAGCACGCAAATACTTAGTGATGATTACAGCACTCTCAACAGATTCGTGTTATACCTGAAATTACAAGAATTTTAAAGCTTGTGTACTATTTCAAAGTTTATCATACCAACGGAAGAAAGTCCGTGTCTGCATGATTAGACCTACTACTAGTTTTAGGATAGAGCCGAACTGTATTCAAAAACTATATATCTAATTTTACTTTATTTTTCAATTTCATGTACGCTAAATGTCATTATTAATAACGTATACTTGCAACGATAATACGCTAATTCAAATACTCAACCTGGACTGGCGAGTCAGTACATAACTAGTATGCAGTTATTTTTGTATTCTAAATAAGATTTTGCAATACCTAGAAATAAACATAAATGGATTTCCTCAGCTTGACCATATCAACGACAGAAGTATATTCCGTTTCGAGTTACGATTAGACCTATATAGTGCAACCACAGTCTGACTACGACGGCATGAGAACCATGCGATCCGAACAAGGCCATATTAATTATTGATGTACACCAGAACCTCCTCACTTTCCCAACCCCACGTTTATTTTCAAAGGAGCCCTTTCAAAAAATCTATCTTACTGCCTATTCTCACTCTCGCCCCCCTGCTTCTCTGTAGTTGTCCCTTGGTTGTGGCCGCTGCAATAACTACACTACACTACACTGCTGTGGAAAACACCAGCTCTAATGGCCTTGTTCGAATCTCTCTCATCCCGTCATAGACCGGCTATAGCTTTAGGGTAGAGACTGAATGTATTCAAAAGATGCGGTACACATTTCGTCCATGCTAAATTTCCATTACTAATATTGTGTTCGTACAAAAGGAAAAATGCTCGATATGATTTCGTTGTCAATCGCTGACGAGTGACTTTCCTCAGAACCGAAACGAGCCGAGAAGTTGAAGTGAAATTTCACTAGAATTCACACAAGCGCTACACGATTTGAAACTCAATATCTTCTTACTCCTAAAGTACCTGTTCAAATTTCAGGCATCACGTCAATTTTTCCATTATTAATGATGTTTCATAAAGGCCTATTAATGAATGCGTTAAAGATATGAAAGTACGATTGCCTGACCTCATACAGGCAGGAGGATATCTGGGAAATCGACCACAGACAACAGAGTTTCTGCCTCGTCAAGTTTTCCGCCACTCTCTCTCTCTCTCTCTCTCTCTCTCTCTCTCTCTCTCTCTCTCTCTCTCCAGGCAGTTAGCGAGTGATGGCCCAATTCCAAATGTAATTCATTATAAGTAAACCATTCATAAATGTTGAAACGGTTAAAAAAAAAAAAAAAAAACTAAGATACAAATTTTGGCATAAAAATGTCATTGTACAAGTCGAGTGCAATATATTGTCCCTTCTTGTGTTGCCATGTGAAGAAGAGACACGGCGGAAAAAATTCCGCCATTTCCGTCATCTTCGAAGTGTGACGTCATCATCCGTTTGTTTCTCGGCGGACGAATTTCCGCCAAATTGCAGCACTGTACAAGAACAATATTCCATCTGGCACTTTTCCTCTCGCAGAACTCACGCCAGTTTGGCCTTCATATGAAGCAATATGCTATTATAGGATTCTACCTTGGCTACAACCGATAGGTGTTACAGTTAGCCTACTGTGCATTTCAGGGTCGTGTCTAATAGATTTTCGTCATTAAATCTTACCAAAGCATCGGATGTGGATCGTGTTTTGGAAATAGCTATTTGAAGCCAAAGCCTAATTGGCAAAAATTTGCAGTGATGTCTGATGTGGATAATTAAGGCACTTATCAGAGTAAATCAAAGAAATTGAAAGGGAAACTTTGCTAAATTTAGTAAGCTCCCAGATAGAGAGGCTAGTTGTGACGTCAGCTATGCCATCAGACGTAATAGCTGGGTTCCCAGTGGTATGATAACGATCGTGGAAACACAAATATTTGACCCTCTTGTACAATACGCAATACCTCGATTAGGATATGCAATAATGATCAAAACTCTATTTTCTCTGTTTCCATTGAAAGTTCTTCACTTATGGTCTGCTCAAAGCGCAAGACCCTGATTCACACAAGGCTGGCTTCATCTTAAACAAACAACAGCATATCCTTTTACGTAGCTTTATATTACGATATTTGTTTTTTTTTTATTTCATATTCCCTTCAGTTTTATTAAAGTTCAGTATAATCATTGGATTATAAAACTTATGGCATAGCCCAAGCGCTTGGACTATGTGTTATGAATTTCATTCAGCACTACAATGTAATTATGATAAATAATCAGAATAACTGAAAACTGAAAGAATGAGTGACTTCAAAAACCGGGAATATAGAGACTCACTAATAACCAGTCAACAACCCTACAGCAAAGCAAACATTAGTGTCAGTTTCAAGCGAGTGAATCAAGCGTCTAGAAACAACAAAACTGACACAGAGGCACACAAATAAAATGAAGCAGGGGGAGTAGTGTGCTATATCAAGCACTGTGGATCTATTATGGGACTGATCATGCATTAAGGAAGTTAAGGTTAGAACACTTGCGTTATGTCACATTCATTTAGCTGGACTAAGCAGGTATGTACCTACACGTGAACCGGAACTTTTGAGGCGACAATAATACGAAGCAACAGAAACTCCAGGGTAACGATGGTTGTTTTCATAGTGTTAGAGTAGGGCTTGGTGCATATTTAAATTAAAGGAAACGTGAATTCCGGCATGGAACTGTATTACACAATTAATATTCTCGTTTGATGCACATTCCCTTACTATACTCTACTTAAGAGAATGACTCTTCAAAAAGATGAGAGAGAGAGAGAGAGAGAGAGAGAGAGAGAGAGAGAGAGAGAGAGAGAGAGAGAGAGAGAGAGAGAGAGAGATTATGCAAGGTAGGTGTTTAAGTGTGTAAAACAACATAAGAATTCCATATGCTATACTATTACTACTACTACCAACATCTGTCTTCATTCATAAAGTATACGGGGGAGGTGTCTAGTAAAGTACGTCGTACCACAGTATCAACGAGCGGGAGGGCCTTCAGTAATGACGTTTCACTATGTAGCCTCTATCTACGAGCCTGCTAGATGTAGCTAAGTTTCCCTTTAAATTTCTTTGATTTACTCTGATGAGTGCCTTAATTATCAACATTAGACATCACTACACATTTTTGTCAATTAGGCTGTGGCTTCAAATAGCTATTTCCAAAATACGATTCATATGCGATGCTTTGGTAAGATTTTATCGACGAAAATCAATTAGACACGGCCCTGAAATGCACAGTAGTGACGTTGTAGAATATTTCTGACCGGACAAATAACAGATACCCTAACGCTCCACCCAGCCCCACCCACCCTCCAAGAGGCGCAGCCAACATTAGAACCTCCCAAATCGCAGCTCCGCGAGAAAACCTAAACATTTCCTCGTCTCGCAAAGCAGCGACAAAAAAGGAAAATAATAGGAATGCAATGTTGTCAATAACGAGGATATAAAGGGCCGCTGCACACCCCATAAAAACGAGGGAACCATTGCTTGGTGGGGGGTCCGGGGAAGTTCATCATGATTCTGTAAGGAGAGAGAGAGAGAGAGAGAGAGAGAGAGAGAGAGAGAGAGAGAGAGAGAGAGAGAAAGCGCTAAAATTTACAGGCTAGACACGTACATGAACAGTACAAATTATACGTACGCATTCATACATACATTTATGTGCATATATGACTGTGTATTTAAAGAAAACTCAAAAGAATATCATAAACTCGCAGCTT